>QDEB01076198.1:0-10878 GCA_004193795.1 Asbolus verrucosus
TATGTGAATTCTTTGTCAAAATCTACAGTTCAAGATTGTTAATGGACAATGTATCTCTAAGGATTATCGGGGGTCCACATTCCCCCCTTTGTTATTAATTAAGACAGCACGCTCAAATTTGGTCAGTTTGTCACAAACATCGAATGGAAGCAAACAAAAAGCCTGGAAATTGGAGCGTGTGAGTCTTTAAACTCAGTGGATCTTTGATTTGTGTTGATCTTTGAAATTGATGTACCTCTGCAAGCAACCGATGTCCCATTTATTTATTTAATGTGGGTGCAGAATCTGCACCTAATATTAGTGCACTTGTATTATTTTGCACGCGTTTTCGTGTGAAAACAGAACATTCCAGTTGGTAGCATTGTTGGACATTATTCCTGGTATAACGTCACATCATCTAAGGAAGAGCGCTACATGAAAGAAATTGGACCAAAGTAATTAAATAGCAACGCAAAGTACATTTATAATTTTTAGAAACTATTTTATTCATAAAATAATTAATAATTTTGTTTTCATTACATCCTAGTCTCGAATGTTTTAAACAGTAACACATTCAACCACTTGAACAGAATGCACAAATAAATGCATTTTTTGTACATTTTGAGAAATTTCATACCCCTGTACAAATGTATTGAGATCTTCTACACATTATTTTAAATTTTTGTAAGTCCAATACAATCTTGTTTGATTGAATTCTAAAGCTTCGAATCATTTGTGATTTCATTAGATCACAAATTAAATTTTGGTAATTATGTAGATCAAGTTTCCTCAGATCTTCCCATAAACAAAATATTTACCTGTTGGCAGTGTGCATTATTCAGTTGGAACCATATTACCACAACTTCTTCTAAAAAGATCAATCAGGATTAAGTAGTTAAAGTTTTTCTAATTTTGTCTAACTCTTGTTTAATTATGTAAATTTCTTTAAAAAAAGACTATTTTGGTTGAATGCAGGTTTTTACGGCCGTTGTCAATGGAATTGGTTTCTTCCGGGTCTTGCCGCCTGTAGAACGATATCATTCTAAAGAAGCCAGCAGCATAACTAGCGAAACGTCAATTTGAACTTTAAGAAGACACACGCGAAAAGACCCGGAAGAAACCAATTCCAAAAGACTATTTTGATTATTTTTATTGTTGATAAACTTATACGATTTGTACTTAAGATAATTAAATTAAAACATCTTAATAATCTATCTAAATTCAAAGTATATTTTTATAGCGCACCAGTATATTTTTTTAAATTTCTCATTCATGTAAGTTGTTTCAAAATATCGAATATATCACAACGTCTTTATTTATAATTTTAGCCAGGTATACGAAATGTTTCCTATGAGTTTGACACTTTAAAATAGGGTTGTTTTGAACGATTTTTGACATACCCTTTCCGTAGAGAAAAAGTGATGTTAATTTCTCGTCTTTTATTTACGTCTATTTTACCGGGCCATTATAAATGTTTGTGGTCAAAATCGGCTGTGAATTGTTGAAAAAATCTTGCCACTCTATATGCATAATTGTCAATTTTTACAAAAAAATGTTAATTATTGGGAAAACTGTTTCTGAGTGTTGGGTGTAGTGGTTATCAATTACTACTGGCGCAAGATTAAACTGCATGTACTCATTTACTTCCCTACTTACTTTATTACTTTTGTTTGTCTCTATTCGATATGTGTGACAAACTGACAAAATTTCATCGTGTTATCTTAATTAATAATGAAGGGGTGCTGTGTACCCCCAAAACCCTTGGATCTATATTGCCCATTAACGAATTTAGATCTATAAACAAAGACAAAGAATCCGTATATAAAATTTGAACTCGACAGGTCAAAGCGTTCTCAAGTTATCTACGTGATGTCCTAGAGAATAACCGAGCGAGCGGGGGACATGGACAAGAACAAAAGCGCTCCTCGCTAATGCCCATGCGCTAAAAAATAACTAGGACATTGGCTGATTTCAGAGGTACATCAATTTCAAAGATCTACCGAAGATCCGCAGAATTTAGAAATCCACGTGCTCCGACTTCCGGACTTTTCAATTAAATAATACTTTAAAGCTGCTTTTCGTGTCACTTGGATATCCTAGAGAACGAATGAGACCATGTTCAAAACCAATAGCGCTTCTTGTTGATACTCGTTTGTTAAAAAATAAAAAAAATCTTTGTAACTTGAAATAGATACAGTTCGCTTATTTGGAGAGAGTACAAAATAATTGTTTAGTATTGATTTCGTCTCGGTTTGTTGACTGACCTGAATTTGTCAAAAAACACTTGAAATGTAAAACTTGTTGGTCAAATAATGTTTAACTTTGAAAACAATAAAATTTTTAACTTTTTAAAAAATTCTTGAATTAGTAATAATATAGTTAAAATAATTAAACAGAATTTCCAACATTCATCAGCTAGAATTTGTCCCTTATTGTATCAGTGAAAGCAGTGAGTACAATGATTTCTTGTTAGAGGAAATCAGAGATAAGATCCTAATCCAAAAGATTGTTTTAGACGATAAATTGTTTTCATGAATGACTTCTAACCTTATCGCATCTAACATTTACTGAACAGTTTCAGTATAGCTCCAACGTTAGGCATGAATCTTTTCTCGACCTGCCAACATTATTATTGCTTTATCTAATTTTTCCACAGGCAATTTTTCACTTTACTTTCCCTTTAACAACATTCTGAACATTAGAAATGTGCACAACAGCCAGTGTAAAGTGAATCTTCATTACGCGTCTTTAATATAAAAACTAAAATGATTCTAAAATCATATAAAAAACAACGAATTTGAAACGTGGGGACATTTGAATAAGATTTTGATTTAGATCTTTGAATTAGGTGGATTTTTTAAATTAGCGTATCTCTGAAATCATAAATAAATATGGGTACAGAAAACAGTTTTCTGAATATTTTTCGTCTGTAATCAACATTAATCCATTATTTTCGTTATAGTTATTTGTTATTTAATTTTATTCTATTTTTCCACATACATAATGATAATTATGTATTATTTATGAGAATTGAACAGCAATTAATATTTCTAGAGCCATGTTTATTTTCTGAAATCTGCAACTTTGATGGACGTTGCCGTAAAGTTATGTATAAGCGGTATTGTAGAACAGATTAATAAATACAATTTGGTAAAACATTTGTAAGAAATGAACAACAATTAACATGTTTAGAGTCATAAACATTTTCTGAAAATTGCAACTTTGTCTGATACACTCCAGGTTGATCTGAAATTTTCGAAAATCAGTCGTTAGGTTATATCCAGAGACCTGTAGCTACAATTCAGTGCGATATTTATCAGAAATAAACAGCAATTGATGCATCCAGAGTACATATATTTTTTTAAATCTGCTGTTTTGGTGAATGCATCAGGTTATTCTGAATATTTCACAAATTAAGCGAGATTTATTTGAAAAAAATTATAGAAGATATAATTAGCTGCTTTTCAGTATAACATTTATAAGAATTGAACCATAATTAATGCGTTATTAAGTAGTTTTTGTGGAAATTATACACTGTATATTATACAGTAAAAGCGAGACTATAATCTAATATAACCCTCAAAAAATGTAAACATTTATTTGAGTTTTATTTTTTTTTTTTTTGGTTGCTCTATATTTACCTGCCAAAATTTCAATTTCAATTGATTATTGCTTTTGACTAATGAAATACGTACATATTTTATACATATAACTTTTCTTCGGTTAATAGCTGAAACTGACTAAATAAACAAGAAATTTTAAATTGTATAACCACATTTTTGAACATAACATTAAATGCATATCAATGATAATTTAAATGATAACAATGAAATTAATTATAACAAGAGAAAACTTTTTATAATGTTCAAATGAATAGTTATTATAATATCCTGACGGATTTGGTGTTACTATTGTCATTTTTAGTACGTAGATCTATTTATTCGTCATATATAGTGTACGAGATAAAGTTATTTAGAAAAGAGGATATTTCTGCCAGTTCGAAATATGGAGTATTTGTGAAGATATTTAGACTGTATATGGTAGAACGAAATATGGTGTTATGCATGTGAAAATTATGCAACTATATATGTAAGTAAAATGTGGAAAAATTGCAATTTGAGAAGGCGGTATTTTATGTTTCCTTGAGAACAGCAATGGGAAGCAGTACGAGATCAGCCATTTTTATGTTAGCGTGTGACAAGTTAGCGGTCAATGAAATTTATACCTCAACTGCTGAAAGTAAATTTATGCAAAATCAATTTGAAAGCTCTTTTCAGTCTCTATATAACCACAAGCTTTTTATTTTGTTTTTATTTTAAAAAAGTGCATTGCGGACATTCACTTTTCATAATCAAGTATATAATTGTGACGAAATAAAAAATTATTACTTTTAAAATTTGAATATCGGACAAAGGGAAACATTCCCTCCGTGTTTTGTCATAAAAATTTTGACTTTTAACGTCAGGCTTAACTACTCCAATTTTTCCTGAATAACGCTGTCACTGTGCTGTCATATCTTTTCAACGTTTATTCGACAAATGGGGACTTTCATTAAAATGCCATGTATCTGTTTATCCCTTTCTACATTATTTCACTGTTACGATTGAATTCGATAACTATTACCACAGTTGTTGCCGCCAGAAATTGTGTTTCCTTTTCATCGCGCTGATAACCACCGCTTAAAATATGCGTCTTCTGACCAAAATTTATGAATAGGAATTATCACGTCCGCGACCATCTTATCCGAAACTAAGAACACACATTTAATAACTTTCTGCAAAGTAATTGTAGAATATTCGAAGAGTTGTACAAATATTTATTATGTTTTAATAGCTAGAGAGAGTGGCTACGAATTTATTTATTTTGCATGAGAATGCCATTTTAGAATCTATATTATCCTCTGCTGCAAGTTCTGTTCTGTGTTTATTCTCATATTCGTACTGTGTATTCGCGACACAAATAAAAGAGATTTATGAAATTGACATTGTTTTCTATATGATAAAAAAAATTAATATCTAACAGCATGTCCTTATTTTGCGGCTCGATATTGAGAACTTCACTACAACCTTCGCAAATTTTTATTCAAAACAATACCTGCAGGTTATTAATAATTTTCAATACAGTTTAGGGAAAGTACAAATTTTAAGGTCTTGCACGATCGATCTAGTTTTAGGGGTGTGATGTTCGTCGCGATCATCCACTTATGGCAATGGCTGTAAATGTTCTATCGTGCTCGCTATATTGCATCATTTGTCTAAGAAATTCAATTTTATACCACAATTTTAAATTCATATTTTGCAGCCCCACATGCATCACTTCTGCATTAATATATATATATATATATATATATATGATGACATATTATTGGAGTTTACTGTCACACCTGTACTGCAAAAAATAAAAAAATGCTATACCTCATCCAAGTAATTATTTAGTACTAATTTTTTTAAGTAGCTCAGTACTTAACAACCAAGTCAATAGTCATGAGATAGATGTTTTTGAAAAAAATCACTAAATTAGCGCGCCAAATAAGTATATTTAATAGATGAGATTAGTGACGTCAAAAATGCTTATTCTCTATTGGGTGTAAATGAAAAATCGTTAAATCTACAAATTAATTTCGACAGATGAGAACGGCGTCGTTCTGAAGTTTGAAGTAATTTATTGATTCTCTTTTCGAAAATATGTAGTTTAAAGAAAATATGTTTGATATTTAAATTTAGTTTTAAATGGTTCTAACCATTCTGTATATACAACTATATCTTTAAGAGTACTCTTAATAGATGAAGTTCGGGGTGATTATCGAACCGCTGGGTAGATGTAAATGTTTTTTTGTTTTATTGTTTGTTTATTTCTGGAAAAACTCAGATTGATGTTTTTATAATTTTGTTTAGGAAAGATATTTTTCAACAAATAATCAACAGAAACAAAAAAGGAAAAGTTTGCAAAGCCGATTTCAGTCAAATATGCATTTACCTGAATACAACACAATTTTTTCAACGCTCGTTTATGATTTTAATAAATCGAGTACATTTGCTTCGTTGTGTTTAACTTTGAGGATTACAAATATTGTAAGCAGTTTTTATCCCGAGGGTGCTATTTAGACAACGATCGTACCAATTATGATTACAATCTAAAGTTCACAGTCGACTTACGCTCAGTCCTAGCACATCCCTAAACGGGTCTCCACTGGAGCGGTTTGAATAAACAGGATTTTCATAAGATTTCTGGACTACTTGATAAACATTCGGGGTAAATTGAACAAGTTATTAATAGCATAAATAACAACATTTTAATGTATAATTTTAAAAGAAGAATAAATTAAAATAAAAATTAATTAAAAACGTAAATATTCAATAAAATAAAAAAGAAATTGTCAACTCAAATGTGCAAACACATTAAGTGCCAGCAAACATAAATTGAGCAAAGATTTCACAAAACCCCCTTTTCACTGTTTTAAAGCAAAAATATATAAATATTTACTTTTGCAGTAATTTACTTTAAGCACCTATAGTATTGATTTTAGCTGAGATTACAACCCTCTTATCCTAGGCAACTTTACGTCTGAATTTTGTTATATAACAGAAATCTGACAAGTATTTCTATGTTTTAAAGGTTCCTATTTTTTTTTTATAGACGGTTTGATTTTGCACTATGCATTGAACGGACATCCAGTGTTGAAGTTATGAAACGTAAGTTTCTTTTGAGAATTTCTGCAGGTTAAATCTACATAGTGTGCGTTTCGTCCAACAGATGACTTTGATCAACAATTGCTCGTTCGAGAAAGTCAATTTAACATTCTCAGTCAGTTGCGAAACAATATGAAGATCTGTGGTACTGCTAGCTTATTTTGTTCACGTACTTTACACAATTTTCAAGAATTATTGCTACATAATGATGATAAATGAAAAAATTCTCGAATACGGAAAATGCAATTACAAATATTTTGAAATATTGGTTTCTTTTAAAATTTCCGCGAAGGAAATACAAAAATAGGTAATAAAATATTTTCGTCTTTCCTGTTTATTGATTTTAACCGAAAAAGAGTCTTTTACCGGCAAAGAAATGTGATAAATAGTTTCGTTTCTCTTACGTAGAGTTACAATTTTCATCAAACTGAATTAACTTTAAAATATAGTCGCTAATTAGCAAATAATTAAATCATGACAGATTCTTAGATAAGTGTATAGCGCAAGCAACTAATTTCATTACCTTTATTAGCGAAATTTACAACCTTAGCGATTTACAAGCTTGACCGTTTTTTATATGAGATACTTACTATTGATCTTTATAAATCCTGGTTCTTTTTATTTTTGTTTTCAAGAATATTAAATTTTTAATTTGCCGTTTTCTCTCCTTAAAATATATGTTTTTTTTTGTTAAAAATACAATATTGAAATGCTGCTTAAGTTACACTGGTATTTAATATCGAACAATAAATAGCAAAAATTAGATATGTTGATTAACATCACAGCTGTAAGTGTACAGATTTGCGATTATTAAAAATGTAATATCATACGAAACAATCTGCGATTTGTCATGTTACGGTGTTTCTAAGCTCTTAGTTACACAAATACCCATTTTGATTGCGAGAAATTTTATGGTCAAAAGTCTTACGTTCAGAGTTTATGGCAAATATACGAGAACGTTGTATGGGATTAAACAACAAACTGAAATCTATCAAAATTAACTTTATTAAAAATTTATTGCAGAAAATTTTAGGACATATTTTTAAACTTCTACATTGTACCATGCTCGCTTCTTGATTCAAAAAAAAAAAAAATTGAATACACCTAGGCTAGATCTCTTTCCAGATAGGACTAGTTCAAATAATTCTATTTTTTACGATAAATATGTTTTAGAACATGTTTCCACACAGTAATAACCTTAGGCAGTACTGTATTAACAAACATAAGGCAGATATAACACAATTTCCAACAGAAACATATAGATTGCCTTATTCTGCAGCACATTGTTTTTAACATAATTGTTTTTAATCAGTTTGATTTAGTAGCGGCCTTTTGATTTATCCACTGTAATTTCATCTGAAAATCTAATTTAAATACGGTATGGCGAGAACGAAGAAGGGTCTCTTATTAAATTACAATCTTTTAAGTATCCACACATTTTTAGGTACACAATTATTATAGTTTTAAATAACTATAAATTGAGGTAATTCAACTGAATGCAATTTTATGATTGTCATTGTTATTTATTGTGATTACGTCACGATTTGACGGAAGTGGAATTTAATAAAATAACCTTGAAATAACCATACTTACTAATTTGTACGAGTTCATTTAAATAAATTCCTGATTCTTGAGCAAGTAGATATCATACTGGGTCATGTGTGCTGGAAGACTGAACATATCAGGTATGTACCGGATTGAAACCTAGTGAGCAAAGTTGTACAATTTCTCCAAGGCGAGTTTTGCGCATTCAGCTTTCACTGTTAGTTTGGGCAGTTATAATACTACGTCATGTTCAATGTTACGAGATAGTACAAAGAAAAAAGGAAAAGTTGTTTTTTATTTTAATAACTCTCGCTTCTGAAAAATAGTAACATGACTTGCATCTTTTAGTAAAAAATGTAAGAGAAAAAAAATATAGGACTTAACATTATCGTTAACAATATCAACAATTTTGATACTGTTGATTAACAATATCAATCTAATGAAGAAATTAAGCAATTAACAGTATTAACAGCGTTAATGGTTTTTTAACGCGAAAGAGGAAACGTCAAATTATGAAAATGGAGAAACTGCTAAATACGGGTGCGTTCCGTTAGCATAGCGTATTATGGTTTATTGGATGTTTTAAAAAAAGGTATTAGCTGAAATATTCAATTAAATGATGGTCGTATCTTCAGACATCACTCTATTGGAATTTCTTGTGGAGTTACTTACGCGCTGTATTAGCGAGGGTCGCAGACTGTTGACAAAGATGATGCTTCACCTCCCATAAAATAATTTCACATTGATCCCCAGACTCAACCCTGAAATGTTTTGATCGAACCACCTTTTCGAAAGGCTATTAGGGGTATTTCACGTTTTATCAGTCGATGTTAGTGTTTCAATTGGCGCTAATTTAATGTTTTACGAGTGGCGTAAAGGTGAAGTATTTTATGGGGAGGTGTAAGATGATTTGCGGTAATAAAGAGGTGGAGAAGTGTCATTTTTATGCGATATTGATGGTAACGTTTCCTTGGTGGCAATAGAGAAGATGGAGAATGTGCTTCCTAATAACAGCAAGCTATTACAACATGATCGGTCCTTTGCAGGCGCGTATGTGGCCACGCTTCGAACAATATAACACCGAATCCGCAGTCCATCAGAGCTATTGCCCACTGGGGAAATTCGGCATTCATGATGTGATTCGCGCTAGTTGCAGGCATCAATAACTGCGGGTGCTGGGTGCGCTGTCCGCCACTACCAGCGATGCAATCATTCCCTGCCTCCGATATGTACTAAAGCCCCAAGGAACAGTAATATTTATGCGTCGAAATCATTGCCATTACCGACTGCAACACTGCTCTTGTACACCACGGTCTCGGTTATACGGCGCTCATGTCAGCCATTCAATTCAAAATTAACATACGACCACTTTTTAGATGTCCTCTCCCAAAAAATACTCCATGTGGCTCACCAATAAAACGGCAATTATAAAGCTCAACTGGATTTTATCCTGCTGGACCAAGCTCGGTATGGGTCCACTTTAACCTTTACCACTGAGAATGACGTTCGCTGTACTCATATTTATACAGTTTCTAAGAGCCACTTGTTAACTTTTGCCACTGATTATTCTCTTCCTCTCCAATTCGTTCGATACATCTTCACACCATAATTTCAAAGCGATAGTGATAGTTGAATGTACGTGATTCTGGATTAGTCATTTATTTAATTTATTCATTATTTTATCCAGTTCTGTGAAAGGCCAAGTTGTTCATTTCCATTTATTATAGCCCAAACTTCGTGGAAAAGGGGTCCTAAATCTTAATTTAAAGTAGCTGGAACCTGTGAAAATAAAAGTGATATACGTAATTTTTATTCAAAGACTATCTCTTTAACGTAAAACATGATATGTAACCTACAAGAGACAAATAAACGTAATCTTTTTCATAGCTTAATTTCAGTCGCCCTGCCGTATATATTCCCGAACATACTAAACTTGCAACATTACATTTAGCCGTCCAAGACCATTGAACAATATTGAAGCAGTGTACTTTCAATATAAAGAGGGTAGCTCCCTTAGGAAATTACTTGCATCCAAGGTTCACACGAACTTTTTCCCTTCTAACAGCCTAAGTAAATTGTTATACAGAATTAACTAAATATTTACAACTAACATTTTATCATTTTTTATTTTTAATACGGCTATTTTTATGAAATTTTAGTTCTCTAGGAGAAGTTTTATACTAATGACGTTTTTTCAAAATCACGAAATATATTTTCTTTGAGTCTGTTGGCTGTTCTTGACCCCACACAATCTTGGAAAGTACTTGATAGATTAAAACGAAATTTTACAGACACGTTACGTCAATACCAAAGATGGTTAGGGTAAGAGTTCTTTCGTTGTCCCTTGTGTTTCAGATGTATAATCCTGCTAACATTTTTATAATTTCATAATGATTTGGACAGGGTATATTAGCAAACTTTTTAAATTTGTTTGGTGACATTTTTGTTACATTAATTTTTTATTGGACCAAAATAAAATTTTGTGGTTTAATTACTATTAATATCATATTCTTAAAACACTGGATATTGCAACTGTATAAAGAGAATTGTTCAGTTTATAGCTTGCTATTTTAATTTGATCTTGCACAATTCGACCACTGATGGTGTAAAAATAACAACATGCAATATATATATATATATATATATACATACACTGCTCAAATAA
>QDEB01076200.1:0-10202 GCA_004193795.1 Asbolus verrucosus
AAACAAATCAAGCGTTTTTGAATAGTTGATAGTCATAATTAACTCGATTATGTTTGACAACTGTCTACTCGATCGGCACAGTCATAATCTAAGACGTGCCTTTCAAATTTCATAGCCGCCCCCGACAAAAATATTTTTGATCATACTATTCCTCTATGGTTGGGATGAGGATGGAGTTGGATAGGTAATAAAACAGCAATAATTTTCTATTCAATATATATTTTTTTCTGAAATATACACCTTTTAACAATCATAACACTTGAATAGGTTTCATATAGCCATACAAATTTTATACATATAATATACAATAAATTATTTATACTTGTTTTTTGTAACATAATATAATAAAAGATACTAGTTGTGATTGAAACATTATTAAATTAATGACATGTTAAAACTACTATAAAATAAATTACATCACAAGTATAAATAATGCACAGTTTGCTTTCACGGAAAACACTGTGATGAAATTTCATTTCTCCTTAAACCTATTTGCATTGACATTTTGAAAATAAAATTAAAATTTCACAAAAATTCCAAGATGGAACATAGAAATTAAACATTAAAAAGTGACGTAAATTTTGCACAAGCCGATCGAATGAATGAAAAATTTAAGTCTCTTTATAAATAGAAAGCGTTACCTTGTAATTGAGCAAACTTAAAAACATAAAATATAGTGGGTATAGAACTACATTAACTTGTCAAATGATTTAAAAAATGGCATATAATTTGAACAAATTGCTGATGAGCAATCTTAATAATACTCGATTACAACACCGTAATCTTACAACAAATATGTAAACATTACATATGAACAACGTAAAAAAATGTAACTTCTTGTACTTAGATTAGAAGTTGCATGTATAAAGTGCCTCATCATTGAATTAAAAAGCACATTGTAATTGTAAGCTGAGCTTTTAAATGCAAACAATAACACCTTACACAGCAATGAGTACGGAACATGAATGATGCCTCCACCAATGAATTTATACTGAAAAAAATAAATGGATTAGGACAAAAACATGACGCAACTGGAAAAAAGCCATGCAATGATAGATGTGTTAACACGATAAAACTAATAAAGTTAGTGTTACATAAAGTTACAAAAACTCTATAATAGAATTATTATAAATAATATGATTTAATTACAACTATTTTGAGATATTTTCTTTTGTCCACCAATACATATATACACAGACCACTAGTGCTACACACAGTTCAACTCTCGTATGATTTTTTTAGTATCTACTGGTGCTACATTAAGAGAAAAAAGAACACTTAATTAACAGAAGCTTAGTGAAAGTTACTGTTATTACCTTGGTCGAAACAACTAGGATTAATCAAGTTGATCAGTTCGTTTTCGGTTAGCGAAGTGAACGATTGGGGAATCATTCTGTCTTCGTTCTTCTTATCAGCTTGGGAAACACCAGTCATTTCTTTCACAGGCACTGGTATAACAAAATCAGACTTATTGTCCTGAGCTATCGTCTTATTCAACAACGACATATCAGCAGACGTTGTCGTACTTAACAATGAAGGTTGTACAAAATTGTTCCCTTGTAATTGACTTAGTCTATTCGTAGGTAAAACGTCATTAATACCAGTCGACGCCATAGTAACAATATTTTCCATAATCATCTTATTCATCATGGGTTCTTTCGCATCATTTTTACTCCTGTGGTCCAATTCTGACAATTTCTTCTGAGTTTCTAGTAAATCTACGGCAGCTTTCAACAACACGACTTTCTCGGGCTCAGCAGCACTGACTAACGACAGAGGATTAGTAACGGCGATGGGGGAATGTAGAGGTGAAGTTTGATTTTGATTTGTGGTTAAAAGAGTCGGTACTACAGACGGCTGCAGATTTGGCTCAACGGTCACGGTCGGTTGACATATTGCGTTCGGTAATAACGTATCTTGTGTGTTCCTGCACATCAAACTCGGAGAGATTTGGGAATTCAATATCACCGCCGGCGATAAATTTGGCGAAGAGTGTGGATGGTTGAGATCATGCTGATTTAAAATTGGAGATGGTAAAGTCGTGTTGATAATTGGAGGCACCATTAAATTCGATCGGGAGTTCAACATGACATCCCTTATTACGTCTGACTGTGTTTCAGAGCTGTTTGGAGTGTTCGGTGTTAACGTCAGCTTGTTCGACATTAATAAATCTTTCGACTGTTCAGATCTTGTCGGACTTCCTATATGAGACTCAACAGTTGAATTGACTAACTGATCCAACTTCTCCGTATTGATTGGGACTGTTATACTAGTTTCCAACGTTGTTGGTATACTACTGATCGTGGTAATAGTAGAAGCAATCGAACTGGTCTGTTCTGATATAGTCTGCTCAGCGATGGCGGCAGCTTCGCTCTTAGCAACAATGTGCATGCTTTCATTCTGGAACGGTCTTTGCGAACTCAAATAAACAGGTTCGTTGGTCGACAAGTTCGATAAAGTAACGGCGGTTGTGGTCACCAAATTCCGACACGCCTGATTTGAGTGCACCGGGGAGTTCAACAGTTTCGGCGGACAATTGATTATTTCGTTAATCTTGTCCGAAACGTCGCCTTTGAGTTGAAGATCGCTTGGAATGCTTTTCGATTCGATGTTTGTCAGGAAATTTTCGACGCTCTGTGCGCTCTGCGCCGGTAGTGGACCGTTAGAGGAGTCAGTCACGCCAAAACTTTGCAAAGTGGCCATCGAGGGGGCGCTGCTGTTAACCAAATCGGCGACCGTGGCCATCGGCATTTTCATTCGCAAATCCATCACTTTCAACTCTTCCGCAGTGGCGACCGCCATCTCGCTGTGTGAGGCTGATGCCAGCATGTTCTGGTGCAACAGGACCGGTTGCGACAAAACCAGCCGGTCTGTGACGACCGAGTTGCTGCAGTGCATCACTGTGCTGCACGAATTATCCTCGTTGATCGACGACATCTGAGAGTTGCTCAAGTTAACATCCATGGAACTCTCGCAGACGTTTCTGCTGATCGAACCTCTTCGCACCATCATTTCTACGCTGTTCTCATTGCTCAAATTGGAGTTTTCGTTGTGGTTCAACATGTTGTGGTTCAACATATCGATCGAGTTGTCGTTGATCATTGACATGTTTGAGTCGCCAGGGTGAACATCTAGGGAGCTTTCGGAGATGTGCCTGTAACGTTCTGAGTGATCCATGGGATCCACAACGGAACTTTGACTGTTCTCGTCGATGTATTCTTGCTTAAGAGTGCGCAAAGGGGGCGAAAGGTTCTCGCTGGTCGACGGTAAGCTGATGGAAGAACGCCTGGGGGCCATGGGCACCATGCTGGATTCCGGTGGGGGCATCATCCCCAAGTCTTGCTCTCGCTTGCTGATAGAAGACGGCCATAACATCTTGTTGAAAAAAGGCGCTTGCGAAGAGGCGGGGGGTGGGTCAACATGAACTGTAAAATATAAAATCTGTATCACCAGATGCAAGCAGACAGGCACATATTAAAACTAAGAGCTGCCGTCAAAGCCACTGTAAAAAAAGGGGGGGCGCTGCCACTCAAGCCACGCACTTTTTGTGGTTCTAAAATGATTGCTGCTGCATTTTGGTGAGATTTTTAAGCAAGAGGCAATGGCTTGATAGACATGACCCACAATGTTAACGCCCCAAGCTCGCGCGCAATTGCAACACAGACCTCATGCATTCCATTTGTTCTAGTATCATCCTCAGTTCTAATCCTACGATAAAGGATTTTTAGGATTTATGACAAGTATAATATGATAATCAAATACTTCAGGCTAAATATTCTTGACGGACAAAATTATATTGTAAGAAACCTCTCTACCCAATGTGAAAATGATGAATTTTCAATTTGGCTCTTCCAATCATTCCACCACCAATTTTATGGGAAATCTAATTTGGTAACATAGCCTGAAATAGTTTTAGTCAAATTAAAAGGAAATAACTGAATAATTATAATAATTACGGGGGAACCTGAGTTAACTGTTTCCCAATTAAACTACTGATTAACATAAAATAAATTAGTGTATGCGTGTATGCGAATGAGGAAAACTGAAAACTTACATTTAGTGAGATGTGCAGTAAAAAATGTGGGATGAAATCTGTGCGGTATGTGGATAAATAAATATGCATGCGACAAGTGTACATATTAATATGAATTGTGAGATCTCATCCCGCATATTCGATTAAAACTGAAAAAATATGAAATGAAGCATGAGAAAATGATCTTAAAATTACCATTCACCAAAATCCCACATAAAATCGATTGTAGAGAGAATTCTTAAAGGATAAAAAATGGAGTTTGGTGATTATAGGATCAATATATCCTAATAACCTTTCGGAAATCTGTCATCTCATTTACACAATGCGTTAACATTACAGGTCGCAAACAGGGTCTATTTTGAAGTCGGTATCCCTGAAAAAAAAAACAGAACCTATCCTCTGCAGTGGCGTACCTAAATTTTGTTATTTTTAATGAAAACATCCAGGACGACCTAACGTTTGCTGTTAATTTTTTTTTTTTTGAATAGATAACTTAAAATTACATTTATAACAGAAAAGTCTACATGTAAGAGCTTATACTGTAAAGATGAACTTAAAAATAATGATGTTTAAAAATTCATAGTGTAAATTAAAATTAAGGGTAGGAATATAGTGTAATGATAACAAGTATAACGCTTGTTTTCTGTTTAGTGTTGTGTGAAATGTATCACGTGTATGCATTCTTTTAGGAACAAATTCAACTATAACCACACAAAATTACTTTTTTCAGTTCTATTATGAAATGACAAATTATTTATTGTATAACTTGGTCGAATTCTGAACTATGAATATGCATAAGCAGTTGATAGAAAAGCTGGGAAGATGTGGTCAACAATAAATAAAATAATCACGATAAAAACAAGGTAGAACTGAAATAGTATCAATATCGTTAATTGTTCCTGAAAAAGAAAGATTGTGATGTGTGTATGTGTGTAGGTGTGTAGTGATGTATCGTGTGTTTTTTTAAGTACCCGTGAAACTAGAACCTGAATGACGCGTCATCGGCGTAGGTTAGGCCCCGCAGGCTGAGAGAAGACGATGGCAGGCGGCCCCTCTGCGTATACAGAGTCTGTATGCTGTATGAGACAAAGTGAAAGCAAACGCAATTGAAATTTGTTTATAACAACTTTGCATCTCATACAGAAATTGGTCGAAAAAAATCGACACAAACAATTTGTAAAATTTTCTGACTTTCAGAATGTTCAGGAAACCTAACTCTAGTGCAGCGACAGCTGAAGTCAAAAGATTTTACAGTACAACAATGAAATAAATAAAATTGGCTTTGGCATTACATACTGCAAATATGCATGTCTTTAAATACAAAAAATGTCTTTAAAATAATTACATTTCAAATAAATCAAAGGTACAATAAATTCGTAATAAAAATACATCTCAAAAAAATGGAATACATTTCATTTTTTTATATAATACACAATACATATGGAAGTATATATAGAGTATCGTATTTTTACTTGAAAAATATGATGCAAACTGTGGAATTCTACCTAAATAAAACACAAAAATACAAAATATGAAACATGTTCTGCTTCCAAAGCCACTGAAAATTTAGGGCTATATTATGCAATTTTACTTCAAACATTAAAGCAAAAAGAAAATACAAACTTTTGTTACAGAAAACGCTAATATAACCCTTATCTGAAATCAACGGGGCAAATATTGCACTAAAACACACGCACAATAAACACTTTGAACTTTCATACACACACTCGCACCACATGCTCTCTCCACTTTCATGAAAATTCTCAAATGCACATCTATCATTCACATTCTCCTTTAGTGCAAATGTGCCACCTCAAATAAATATGAACAAATTAAACTGAAAAATTGCTACACAGCAAGCGTCTAAGAATGTAGTGAATGCACAATTTGCACTTATTTAACAGTAGAAGTTAACAATTTTTCAATTTCACTCCACAAACAAAAAGTACTGCAAATTCACCCTTTTTGGTTGATATAAAGTTTGCATTTTTTTTTAATTAATAAAAATCTTGCAATACTTTTCATTTTTCACACATCCAATTAATTTCATGCAACGCATGCTTAAGCACAGACTGACTCAATTGTTGGTTGTTGTTTTGATATACCACGAAATTGATTTTTTCCATGATCTTTTTTCAATTGGTGTGATTTTCAAAATTTTCAAAATTGCAACAGACGCCCAAAACAACAATATTAAATCAATCCCTTGTTAAACTGCCAAGAAATAGAATTAATTCTGTCTTACCGCTGGGTATAGCCCCATTTACTGGGGTATATACAAACTGGTGAGGTTCACTAGTTTTTCCGCTAGATACCACGCATAACCTAACCGTAACAGGTTCGTTTATATCTGGCCTACGATATGGTGGTATTACACACACAAAATGTGTCTAAAAAGAATAAACACATTGCAGACAAACGTGAGAAGGTGAAAATTGTTGCACGAACCTGTTGCAAGTATTCTTTATCGGGAACCACGGCTTGCTCCCATCTGACGTGTCTTTCATCATCAATTTGTTGGAAGTAAACTTTAGTATCTTTGAGGAAGTTTTTACCCAGAACGAACAGTTCCAAGCCCCCACTGGCAGGACACGAAGTGAGAGATTTCTTACAGATTTCAGGAATCCCTGGAGGTTGCGCTAAACGTGAAACATACATATAGAAAGAAATCCTTTTCAGAAAACACAATAAACTTACTACAAACAATAGGTTGCGAGCACACTTGTAAGGTTTCTTGTGATCCATCATCGTGAGTCAGTGTCGTTCTGAAGATCATTCGACATCTGGTGGACTTCTTTTTACTTCTGTTCCCTAATTGATCAGGAAACCTGTGCTCAACATCGACATTTCTTTCTTTTAATATGCCGACACAATCGCACGTCGCGCTCATTTCTTTTGACGGGTCTAATTGTAATTCTATGACGCAAGTGCCGTCTATTTTCTTCTCGATGCAAGGAGTTGAGTTCTTGCCGCTTACTTTGCAGGCCTGGTAGAACATATGGGGCGCCACCTTTCCAATGTCAGTACCAATAAATACCTGATGATTAAATAAAACGGTTGTAACTCTTAAAGTCGCGGTAGCAATTGGCTTACTTGCAGAGTTGTTGGTTGGTAATAACCAATCAATTGTACTATCGGAAAACCGTTTCCTTCTCTGTCTTTTACGGCACCTCTGCTGCCTTCAGTCTGATATCTCGCTCTATGTTGTTGCTCTGGTTGTTTCACTATAGTGAGGCTGACGTCTGATGCTGTAACAAAAAATAATGAACCTCCATTGTTTTTGTTACATTGTTTTGTTCTACCGTATTTAGACGTGCAAGTTAATTGTGTTGTGAGAGGAACTGGTGATGATGATGGTTGACGGTTCGAAAGAGGTATACACCTAGGCACTGCTCTACCAGACGTGGTCGTTTGATTATTGTTCATACTTAAGGAGGGGATTGAACCAGCAGGAGCAGTTCGAATCAATCTAAAAAACAAAGAAGATATTAATAATCTATTGTTTTATAATATTAGAAAATCAATTCTAATGGGCGGGGTGACTTACGTTGTGCTATCTTTACAAGTTCTCAATGTGTCAGGAAAGCAATATCTATCATTGACGTCCTCATTTTCTAATTTAATGTCCATTTTAAGCCTTTTTGCTTCAGCTCTTTCACCATTCCATGTAAGTCTATCTGACATGTTAATGTGGTGGGGATCCGCATGGTGGTCGAAACTAAAAATAACCACTAAAAATAAGCACAGTTTTTTTAATGAAATCACAAAGTCGCTTCAACAATAGAAATTTAAAACAGCAACAGTTGTTCTTGCACTTTGCTTTATGTGTGAGTCATCCACCAAAACTTCATGCTAATAAATGTTTTATTATTCTCTCGTAATAAATTAAGACTAATTGCATGTTGTTAAACTACAGATGCAATATTCCCCAAACAGATGAATTTTAAGAATGTTGAAAGCGCTCAAGTATTTAAATCTTGGATCTACTTCAACGTATTCTTGCGTCAACAATAAATTTTCTTGTAAAAATGCACGTTTATGCATGCCTATCCTCAATAGAAAGTTGTTGGTTCACTTTGGGCAAAGACATTTTTTAAAATGTAATCGGTCAACCAAGTAATTTCTATTTTGTAAAAAACACACATTTATGTGTGCATTAAATGAGACGCAAATGGATTTTATGTAATTCTAAGTCAACATGTTATTGTGGAGAAGCATATATTAAGAAACAGGAATCAATAATTGAAACCATGACATACAAAACGCAACTAATGTCTGTTTGATAAGTATCCCATTAAAACTATGGACTTCGTCATTTTTTAATTTTACGCAGAAATACGTTCTCTCGTTTCAAATGTATTTTTATGAATGAACAAAAATTGAATCTGGTGTTTCGTGGAGGGTCTTCGCCCGAATAAAAATTTACAACATTGTTAATCAATATCTCTATAATATGGCGATATTTTGCAATAAAATCTTTATCGCCCGATGATAACTTTAATTATGGCACACTTAAAATATTTCTATATATTTTTTACAGATCATAAAGAGTCGATGATAATAACGAACTCACCCCAAACCACTATCGTTGGAATTATCACAAGGATCCAGGCTTCGTCTGAACGCCGATCTCACTTTCGCTGGCATTTCCCTGACCATGGCAAGACGTTTTCCGCTCGGAGGCCGCCCTGGACGTCTTTCTCGCACCTGAGGTCGAACGCCAACCGTTGGAATTGTGCATAAAGTCATTTTCAAATCACCTGCAACACAACGTTAAGGTCATCTTTGCGTTAAGGCCGTTATTGTTTTTTCAGTTCGAATGGAGCCTTTGCAAATAGACACAACAAACACGAGTCTGATAACGACCGAATTATGACTTTGTTTACCGGGAGATTAAAAACTAGGTATACTTATCCGCAATAAGGCAAAACAAACATAAACGCAATTGCGGGCATCAAAACAATCGATTGTTTTTCGAGATTTTATGGATCGCTCGTAAGTGCGTGTTCTTGTGGAGGCGATAATTTTTCAACTGTGATGTTAAATGATTAAACAAATACCGAGGAATCACTGAGACGATAAAGAAAATAAAGGACAATTAGCTAGGGTCTGTTAATAATATTGATAAATCGACTAGGCGCTCGAATATGCAACTTCGCAAAATATTCAAAACAATGCCTCGTTAGACATCTACGGTGATAATAGCTAGACTCTAGACAGAATTACTTAAGTCAAGGACAACGTTTATTTATTGACCATCACTTTATTCGACATTACGAAAAAATCTCTAAATAGGCTTAACGATAAGGACACAAGTTTTTTTGTAGTAATTAGACAGCTAATAAATGTACTACTAGATTAAGGCAACTTTAATTAATTATACACAAGTAATTATGTCGACTTACTACCTGCATGTTGTTTCTCAATGAGAATTGATCAATCATTTCACTGAACATAGGGAAAAAACCCCAAGTTATGACGTATTATGTTGGTATGTGCAGACAGACACAACATTTGTTATGTACCACCTAATAAAATTAATTGCATGGTCGTTATGAGTATGCCACGTCATGTAATGCAACCTTGCTCACGTGATGTGATTCTGTTAAGTCTTGACGCATCTAATAACACAATGTTATAGCCACTTCCACACATCTATCACTGCCTAAAAATATGGATGGGTGCGACTCTGTGAAACTTAAAAATTGACATCACTATACCTTACGCAGTAATTTTAGTAAAATAATTAAATCAAAGCCGATCGATAAGTTATTATTGTTCAAGCAGGCTAAATACCAAAAACGTAAATGGCTACATTTAAGTGTAGTTTCAATATCAGGGTTAGTACAGGCCAGGGAGAATATACAGAGTGGTTGTATCTGCATGGGATTCAGTTTTTCTCAAAACACACTTTGGCTTTTTCACGCTTCATGGGTGCCCAAAAGGATGTTTGTATCATAGATGTTAATTTCTGTCACGTGGCATTTTGAAAAAGGCCCAGGTTGAACACATCGATTATGTTTTCACGCAATTGTTGGCAGCATATTCTATACATTTCGACTTTCATGTGACCCACCAGACATACAATTGGTTAGATTTACTGAATTGCTCGCCATATGCTATCGTTTCTACAGGTCATCCAAAAATTTTGAAAATTTTATTTAAAAAA
>QDEB01076200.1:10602-29871 GCA_004193795.1 Asbolus verrucosus
AACTGTTCCGCTTTTTATTTTTATAGAATACGACTCACCCCGAATGCGGGCACAATAGTTTTAGTCTAGTCAATCTTTTTCGGCTCTGACCACGACTGAACCAAGAATGGTTTATAAATTGTTCATTCGTCCTTCAAAGTTCAGTGAAATTTACTTCTTAACCTATGGATCAGTGATCAGTGTGTAATTGTTTGCTTCATTCTTCGATCGCTTCGCGTGTCAACCTTCAACCTTACAAATCCGAAATGATATTCTAGTGGGTTCTTAACCTACGGCAAGATCAATGTGGAGAACGCATTTTTTGCACGAATCTATATTAAATGTGATCAATATAAACTGAGAACTGTGCCAAACTAAAACTGTTCCAGTGGGTTTCATTCTGACGTTTTTAATAATAAATCTGAAACTGTTATTTGTTAAATCTTACTTTAGATAACTTATCGAGCAGTTAACTACGTTCTAGAAATCGAACACGAAATTAGGGAAAATTAAATCAAGTGTAGTTTTAACGAGTACATTCGGCTCTTAACGTTAAACTAAATCTGCTGCTATAAAATAACAAAAGAGCGAAAGACGACATAAAAGCGATCAAATGGATCCGACCTTTACAAAAACTATGGTTATTTAAAGATAACAGGTGCGGAGCACTATCTATCACGTGTTATCTCGTATATTCAAGTATTTTAATCATTTTTTTTAGATGATGTTGTCCTAATAAACTTTCTTTCAGAATCATTTACTTTCTTTCATCGCGGCACCAAGACAAAGTGAAACTACGAAAAAGCTTTTAAAATTTTCATTCGTCATTTCGACTAATTTCGCGGCAACAATTTTGGAACTGAACAAATGCCAACAAAGTTGCAGACCACAAATCATTGTTTCTTGTAAAAATATCGTGTCTAACAAATTTGACTTTTTTTAGTATTGAAAGACTGTCGCAAACAGTCACCGAAACGTCACACAAAAGCCGCCGTTTTTTTTTAATGTGATTGTTGGCACATTCTGACTTCCTCAGTTTTCAGTTTTGAGAGCTTTAACAACACCCACAAAATTATTAGCAACTGTTGGAAGAGATGTTTTGAAAGATTTTATTTAATTAGAACACTTGTCACATGATAGTTTTAAATTTAATGTCAATCTCAATCCACTATTATTGGAGTGGTATTGGACTTCAATTACCATCGTTTATAGTGACGATAATGAATTAGTGTGGAAGAATGGTCAAATAAAGAACCAAATAAATTGAATTTGATTTCTTTGGTTAATAAATAAAGTTCATCGATTATTCCAGTATATTGTGTACACACATTGTACGATGTTTTTTATCTCCAGTGGTTGAATAAACGTATATAATTTTTTAAGAAGTTATCAAGTCAAAGCGTCTTCAATGTTTATTGAGTGTGGCACTAGCGCTATTCAAGGTTTCGAAATGATTAGTTAATAATATTGTCATTTGTTAGCATAGTGCTTATTACAATAAACGAACTATAATGTCGTTGGCCCTCACTCCAAATAAACGACAATATTATCTACATTCACATTAAAACATAATTAAAAGATATTTTGTAATGACACAGGTTTATTCACCGTATTTGTTTTAAAAGTTCTCATTACATTGGTGCCAGTGTTGGATAGCAACCTATTTAACTGTAGATTTTAGATAATGAGTATTGACATTTTGGTAAACAACCTTATTTATAATGTACTACATCGATTTTATTATAAAACAGAAGAATAAAGTCAGATACAAGAGGCCAAGAATGTTTTTGAAGCCAGTGCTGGTTTCTTATCAATGAAACAAATACGACGCATAATTTGTTTAAAAGTTGATAATTATTATTATTTCGAACCTTCATATCGGCTCAGAGGGTAACGATAAAGGGCAATTGGTAAAAAGAAATAGAATTGATGTAGTATAGGTGTTAAATGCACGTGAAACATGTAACCTTAGGAGCTCTGAGAGAAAGAAATAAAATGTGATTTAATTAATGAGTCTAGAAGAAAACTTGATCACCTTAACAAAACCTTGTTACTAATTTTGAAAAATTTCAGTAAACATAAAAACCGATCTTTAAGAGGTAAGTCGGAATTTATTTCTTTTGGCTCCCAACCAGACAAATATTTTAATAATAGGGTTATAACAGAATCTCTCCACAAATAAACAAAAATATATTTAATTCTAAAAAATGCGCCAGGTCATGTACAGTTAGTGCAGAAATAGTTTGGATAAGTTAAATGCGAAGGAACATACACACAGGATTAATACGCAATATTCTTCACCAGTTTCTCACCTTATATCACAGTTATTTTTACTGACAAAATAAAATAAAAATATCACAGTCAAAATACTACAGAGATCACAGTAGACTAGATTTAAAATGAAACTCACGTTAAATTAATCAACGGAAAAATAATAAAATAATCACTTAAAAACACTGAACTGTGGTCTTCGACTTTTTCAGAAGCATAGTTTCGAGAATGAAAAATATAATTGAAAACACTGATAAACTACAGTTGCACCAAACCACTTAGCAGATTCTCGTGGACTGAATGAGAGTTTTGAAAGGACTCCGCTGAAATCAAGTGCAAACGGTGCGCTTGCGCATCTTCAAACCAATGCAAACACATTTCCCGCTCAAAATTTTCGTATTATTTTTAATTTTCGAATCAGACGTCCACTGTAGCCGCGAAATTTTTATGTTTTTATTTAAAAAGGAAGTGGGATGTTTATGGCAGCCAATGGGACAAATTTACATTTGAACTCCCACCTACGTTAATAAGCGCGTTTTTATTATAATCACAAGAGAACAAATTAAGACGTCATCACTCATCACTCGAACTTCAGACGTTTCATAACGAATTTAGACTCAATTTACCTAGAACTTATTAAAGAATGCGAACAACATTCTAGAAGTCTTTACCACTACAACTTGATGAATTTATTTTTAATCAAACCATAAGCTTAAAACTACTATTTTACGTCACATGAATTTGTAAATGTAACTACACGACGTTTATTATCATTTATGAATTGTAACTGACGAAGGTCAAAAAAGGTTACCTAATAAATATTTAATTACTGATCTTGTCGTCCCTAATGCAGGTAAGAAAATATCATATAATCTCAGTTTACCAACAAAAAACTGTTGAAAAATAAACTAGCGTAACGTAAGAATTAGCATCTAAAGTATTCTCAACACAATCACATTTAACGCTTCCTTTAAACCTTAAAAAGGGTAAAACCCCAGTTTATAAATAACAATGCTGATACAGTTAAAAAATAACAATAAAAAATTTATAATTTTTTCGTTTAATGGAAGTTTCGTATGCACACAAAATGTGACATTTACAAGTAATTTTAAACTTATATCCTTCCATTTAGTTACACGATTTCATAATGTGAAATCGATAATCTAAAATATTTAGTTGAAAAAGCAACCCCTGAATGTAATCAACCACTTGTTGAAAACTTCCACCGTAGTTTCTTGTAAAAACAAGATTTTAAAAGTTCCACTTTGCATTCTAATTTAGTCGTAACAAACTTTGAATTTTGTAAATAACTGGTATAATCCGGTGACATAAAAAATGTTTAATTGTTCTGTTATTTTAACCATTACCGTCATAAATTACGCGACAATTAGCTGATTTTTCTAGAAAAAAATTCAAGCAGAATTCATAAACGTGGCTGAAATATTAATAGTGATATACCCGCTTTAAATAATGCTAATACAAACTAGCCTAAACCATCTTATTTATGATAAACGTCTCATCGTGAATTAATTACAATATTTTCCTTGTCTTTTAAACTATTGTCACACCCTATGAATGAATTTATAACCCATAATCATAAAATTTTAATTTTGGATTGATGAAAGTTTAATTTAAGATTTTTTAAGTTCACCTTGACTGTTATTCTTAGCTGGTTAGGTTTAGTAATTGATAATTCTACAGATAAATTAATTTTTAGATTACCTCTACCGACTAACAAAAAGCAAAAATCAGCAAGCAACGGAATGTTTATCTTATGTCAATGACGATAATAATTATGGACTCCATTAACAAATTTATGCGCGTTTTCCATTTGCTAAATCACATAGATAAAACATAGAGTCATTACATAATTCGGTCTATATCAACGATATAGACGATAGTCTAAATGCATACATCTCTACGATATTAACTAAACAAGAAAATCGAAATTTCACAAGGAAAAATTAACAAAAACCAATGACAGTTGGAAAACACACGAGGTTTGGTTAATCATGATTTTAGTGTGCCTCCATTAGAGTAATTTATGCAACTGAAATCAATTAGTCATGGTAGAAACCCGATTCAAAATATATCAAAATTACAAAATTTTGGAACCTTTGGTATTGCAAAATTACTCGTTTAAAAGAATCTTGTTATTTTACTACTTTGATGCGTTTGAGTAACCACATTTTAGAACTAACTACATTATTCATGAAACATTATTTTAAGAAGCATTAGTCATAAATCTTCAGTGTTTGACTGACCATAAAAATTTCAAATAAATCTTTTGATTCCAGATTCGCAACAGCTTCTCTCCTTAAGAAAATCTGTTTCGTATTAAAAGAATTTTCTTTTTTTGAATTTTTTTTACATGTTAACAGCAAAGAACCACAAGTATTACTTTACCTTAAGAATTTAATAAACATTCTTGATTTACAAATGATCGATAAGTTCTATTATATTTCTCCAGCGCAACTTACGTACTTATTTTCATAACATATTTAAAATGTATTGATTATAAACTAATAATAATAAAAGCATAGTTCCATTAATTTTAATTGGATTTACTATATAAATATTAAATACAAATTGGTGAAATGATATCAACGAGTTAAAAAAGCCGAAGTGTTTGCTAATTTGGAGACATGCAATGCTTCTGGAGTTGATGCCACAATGAGCGAAATAAATATAATAGAATTCTGAGTTCTGAATAAATACAGTTTCATTATTTAGGTATGTAAATTAATGTACAGGCGCTCTTAATTATTTAAAACGTAAAAATATGAACTCACTCTGTTTTATTTGCCACACTTGCACTGGTATGTAAACGATCTGGGACTATTAAAATTGTTAAATTAAACCTTCTCGTAGAAATTAAAAGTAATTAACAGATACACTTGCAAAAACAATTCATTAAAGATTCTTATAAATGAGATTCAAATCTAAATATAAACACTTTTAAATACCGAAACTTAAACAAATGCAGTGTTGAAAGAATTCTCGTCTGGACATAATTACCGAATTTTAAATAAAATCGCGATTATATCATTTCTGAAATATACACGAATGATTAAGCAGAGCGCAAACTTCAATACAAGTTTTTACAAAAATACGTTGCGGTCATGCAAAAAATCGTGTTTTTTTTGGGACACGTGTACATAAATTGAATGTTTCATTTTCGACGAGGTTTTGTAACATTTCTCATTGATTCGTCATGTGATCCTCATCTTGCATAGACCTTCTTAATTACACATTGTTTACATAAAGCATGTAACTGTAATACACGCAGTAAAATGATCTTTCAGAGCGTTCGAATTTATGTAACCTCCTTCAATTCATTTAACATAACAAAATGCAAATTGAAGTAACAATAATTATTCGCAGTACGTGATTGGTTTTTGAAAGAGGTGATGCTAAACAAGTGTTTACACTTGTCGTTCATTGCCTTCAATAACAACACTATTTGCATTGTCTGGCTTCTTGATTAAATTTATAATTATAGAACGCCAAGACGAACCATTTCTTTGTTCACTTGTAATTTTCTGTAAATTGAGATAAGAAGACAATGGAGCGTGTTGAAAAATAAATCGCCACAGAACCACCAACGTACAAAGAAAAAAAGATCAACAACAATAAAGACACCGTTTAAAGAGTAACTCTTTAAAAATCCCGTCATGCTTCCAACACACAAGTACCGCTCATTTTTGGTCGTGAATACTAATAGTAATCCTACAAAGCTTTCTATGACTTGCAAAACGAATTCTTTTCAAAAAGACAAGAGATGAGCAGTTTTGCCTATCGAATAGAAAACATAATTTGGAAAAATACCGTACGTTTTATTATGTGTTTTGGAACATCTTTATTGGGGCAAAGCTCTGTCTAATGACGCACGAACTTTTCAGTAAAACTGTTTACGTGTCCAAGAAATGCAAGTGACGGAGGTCGACCACGTGCTTTTTTTTTCGAAAAACGAGACTGATCTTTCAATGTTGATTAAACTGTTTGTTTAAAAGAACTAATTGCACCGAAATGACTGTTGTTGGTTTTTCCCGATTGGAGGTGATTTCATAAACGCCTTAATCCTTTCAGCTCTTGTCTCCTTCTTACAAAATAATGCATTATTTATTCACTGTTGGGCAACTATTATACAAATAACGCAACTAATATGTCTTGTCATTGGAATCAGTCGCTCATACAATCATTCATTTTTTCCATCAAACCTGCGGTTATTGCGGAAAAGTGTAGCATAAACGTCACACTTTTCAGCATTGCGAGATGTTTCTGTTAATTTTATGGTCAAAAGTAAACCAATGATCCAGAAGCAATATCCAACTCGTTTGGTAGAGCCACCATGAAGTTATGCAACATAAAAAGAGCCGAAAAGATCAGCAGCCAAAACGCAGCTTTTGATCGACGCAAAAATTATCAACTTGCAAGTTAATACACTCATTAAGTGGTGCAAGGCTGCATCGGTCAAGGCGTTTTCACGATTTCTAGTCTTTTGCTGATAAGTCAGAGCAGGAAATGCTAACTAAAGGCCTTTTTTTGAAACCGCAGGACGATTATCAAGAATTATAGGCAACCACACTTTTTTCAAGTCGTGTAAGTTTAAGGCCGCCTTTATGTTTATTTTCATGCATGAATAAACAATTTATGTAAGACTGTTTACGGCCTTATTTTGCAATTTACGAACCTTTTAACTTTCAAATAGACAAAAAAAATCATCATCTCAACTGAGTAGAGAGCTACTGATACGACATGTCTAAAAGGTGTTACGTTACAGTCCAAGAGGAAAGTATAAGATAACTTATTGCCTCGGTTCTAAGGCACATCGTCTGGTCAACAACCAGTAAATACCTCCACTTGTTAATGTAAAAATTTGCATGTACGTTTTAACTGCCCCAAGAATTTCATAATAATGAATAACGACAGATATTATCCAAGATGCTACGAGAGCGTGGTAATTAAACAAATTACTAATAGATTATTTCATTTTTTTGAGTTTATTACTGATGTTTGGTAATACCGTATCTGTTTTATTTTCTTTTTTTTTTACTTCTACATGTTACTGCAATGTCAGCATCACAATACGTAGAAATCGACTAATTCGTAAAAGCATTCACTTTGGTATCTGCTTAAAATTATTTTGTGCACATCGCTTTTTATTTTTAAGTGAAAAATCTTTTGCTAATAAAGAACTTGTCTGTCTACCATATGGCAACTTCCTGTTGCAAACAAGTTACTTTCTACTTATCCTAGGACAACATTGTTCATCTTGAGAAGGTGGTGAAGGTGGTACACATGTTCATGACGAACTCAAAGAATGTTGGGGAAAACAAACGACCTTCCTAAAAAATTCTAATTAAAGAAATCATATAAAAATTATTTTACCATTCATGCGTAAAGGTAACGAAAAAATTGTTGTTTGTACCACAGTTTAATCCGGAAGCCGCACTCATGGTAAGTAACCATTAAATTATACTACTTCTTGTTAAATTGGAATGTCTATTTCTGTTTTTATCGGAGAGTCAGCTAAAGTTTCGAATAATTAATATTATAATGTGATTATAATTAATGCCAACTGCAAAAAGTTGAACTGGTTATATCCAGAATATAATTTCACCGCAATAAACATTTTTTTTTTGTTTACAAGTGTAGTACAATAAACACGGACGATACTATTTTTATACCTTTTGAATTGTTTTAGAATCGTTCCGTATGTAATTATGAGGCGGACCATTCAGGAATTTAATGACGTCAAACATTTGCATTCGTTTATAAATTGCAATGTTAAAGGTTAAAAACTGTAAACATTATACCTGACATTTGAGTGGGGACGATTAATTTTATTAACTAATTTACAATATTTTCGAAAAACACTATTCATGGCACACAATAGATAAAATAAGAATGAATGAAGGGGAAATTCTAGAATCATACGCAGCAATTTAAAATTATTGCACCAATTGTTATCCGGTGAATAATTTATTTAAATAACAATAATTGACACCAATAAAGGCAGCAATTTGTTAATTCACTATTATAAAGGAATTGTATTGCGATGCTGCAGTATCACATCAAAAATCAATGACGAAAATTATTTTTGATGGAAACTGAACACCTTTGTTTAAATATGCTGCAACATACTTATGTACTTATAAGAACCAAAATGGTCCGTTATTACAAACATCAACTCCATAAATATCAAAATGGTACAGAAAGAAGGTTTTGGTTGTTGAAAATTTTGGCTTGACACCTTACTTAAAATAAAGAGTGCATAAAATCACTTCCAGGTTTCGAAATTACAATTAAACACAGAAGATAAGATAAGTCAGAATTTGTTCTAATGTTCTGAGAAAATGGGAGAATTTTGAGTAAATGACTTAAACTGAAAAGATTTTAGTGCGAACCAATGCTATAATTTCGTTATGAATTAGTCGCCGCAATTGTTACAAAGTAGGGGTTACTGTTAAAATTTTACTTTAATCCTTCAAAATACTGGAGATTAAACTTAGTCACCCGGTATATTCATCATCAAGATAAAGATCAGATTAAAATTATCTCTGATTTATTACCTCATTTATATCTGGAAACAAATTCTAGGACTACATGTCACATTGTGGTGGTGTGAAATCGTGAAAATGATGTCTAACAAGTACATTCGTCGAACTGAATTAGTAGTAATTGGCTACAAAAATTATTTCTTTCATTAACGTCCAGACTAAAATAATACTGACGCAGGTGTCAAATGAATAAGGACTAATGAAATTACATACAAGGCTGAGTAAAATACCAGCCCAGAATTAAGGAGATTGTCCATAATTGTCGGTATTCACTTTCTCTCTTTTTTATCAACGACGAGTTTATGATCACACTTTCATCCTGGAACCAAATTTATGGTGCTTGTTTGATCCGCACTGTACCGTCTAATCATGCTCCATATGTTCATATTCTCATGATAATCAAGACTATAATAAAAAATATATTACTCTTTTTACGGGTTCAATCAAATGTCGGATCCTTGTCGAAGTGAAGGTCAGCACTGATGCAATTGCAAAAATATGTAAAAAATAAGACTGAGGAAGTTATTATTACTTGAGAAACTTGGACGCACACGGGAAAACCTGAAGACACCACAGGTTCAGGTTCACACATGTTAACCAAAAAAATCCGTCTATTTTCGTCGTTATTCCAAGGTCAACATTAAGTATTCCTGATTGAGTCCTTTGGAAATGAGACGAAGCTTTGGCTAATATTGAACGTGGGGCATGTTATGGTACTTGTAGACTTTTGTTATGATAAGCATGAAGAATGAGGACACATCACTTGTCTCTCATCTAATCCCATTTCGTAACACTCGTTCCCATCCTAATAATAGGACATTAAACGTGGTCATTGCAATGGCTACAAAATGTCACGAGATGAGAAGAACACAGGCAACTAAACCATTACAGATAATCCGCAGGTTCAACACACCGAAAATGAACTTTGAATTGAATCGTCCCTTGCATGTCACTCTGATAATGGTCCAGACATGTTGTAAACAACGTTCATGTAAATACATATAAGATTTCAATCGATGCTTCCGTTTAATCGAATGATTTCTATTGATTGTGAACAATACACTTTAAAAGACAAATGAATTTTCACTTCGTTTCAGTTTCTTTTAATCATTATGGGTGTGATCTTAGAAATGTATGCTCGTAGTCATAATAAAATCAGGAATATCAAAATTTACATCCATTTTTCATAAGTGAAAGTACTGGACACAACTCCATCAATACCTGATCGCCTTCTACCTAAACACATAAATATAGCAACTAATTTAATTTCCTAATAAAAATACAAAGATCAGCTATACACGTGAAAGTTGAAATTTTATTATGTAAGAAAATTCATTGATAAAGATGTATTTTTCAACGTCGGTAATTAAGAATTTCATTAAATTTAATTATTAAGAATAGACACAAATTATATAGAACTTCTTTGTTTGACGGCTGTTGGCGTTTGCCAAACTTTGTTATTATTTAAGCCACGATTGCTCAAGTTACACAACTTACACAACGTAATTTTATATTTTTTGCCACCTGTTTCAATCACATATACTATAATTAACATCAACAAAAAAAAATTCAATTAAACATTTTAATCCGAATGTGTGTGACAAATCGACCCTTTTGAAATATTGTCAGAATGATATTAATTCATATAATTTTCAATGAAACCTTGAAAATCAATAAAAAGCATTCATTGGCACCATTATATACGTTCAATTCAATAAGAATAATTATTAAAAATGTAATATTCAGTCATGAAAACATAAAATTTCACTTTTTTTTTCAAACATCCTTGTAAACTTGAAAGCAAGTATTCTTGAAAAAGTTATTAAATAAAAAAAAGTAATTTCATAGAATTTTCATTATGACCAACCCCAACTTAATTTAACAAAAACAAATATGACAAGGCAAACTGTGAAAAGGGATTCGCAATGTATCAGAAAATATAACTCTCTTTTCGATATTACAAGAACACTTGATTCCACATGAAAAGTGCAGGAAATCTTGGTGACGTGAGACGTACAAGAGAGCTGTCCTTGTGACGATCTGTTTTGAATGAACACAATAACATTCTTCTTCAAAACAAGAAGTTAAATATTTGCATCCTCGATGTAAAATTTTATGATGTAGATTAGAATTATAACAGTCTTCCTACTTGGAGGGCGATCATCGTCTTTTTCCATTTGATGCAATCGCTTAACTGCTGAATTTTAATTTAAAATACCTTTGCAACATTATTTGGTTCTGTATACCAAAAAAAAATCCATAGCAAGGAGTGTGCAAAATTGGCCGAAGCAAGTTTTCATTCCACCATCCTGAGCCAACATTGTAAAAATTTAAGCTTGATGGTGAACAAAAATTTATTCCAAACGTTCTATTAAAAGTTTTAAAATGTTAATTTTTATTAAGAAGCCAATAAAAATCGGATTTAAACTTTAAATTATATTAAATTAAAAACTGGATTTAAATTTAAACTTTACGTGAAGTTGAATTCTGGATATTAAAATGCATCGAAAGTTGCGAATAATTTTTTTTTATATAAATTGCATAGTTAGAATGATACAACCCCCTTGATCTCCTTTTGACAGAATATAGAAGTTCATTAAAAGATGTTTCTTATATTTGCTTATGAGTAAGGCAAAAATCTTTAAAGTTGCGTATTTTTGTTCGTAAATTACGTCACTTAATTTTTACTTTTTAACAATAGTAATTTTGTTGTTAAATCTCGCCATTTTAAGGTTGTTTGATCACTCCTTACATAAAGTACAATCAAATATGAACTGTCTTTAAGGCATATTTCCTTTTCAAACAATATCACCCTCGAGTTTGACTTACTTATCTTACTGTTCTAAATTAAATTTAAGAACTTAAAACTATATTTTTTTTTACTGATTTTAACGAAAATAAAACATTCATTTACAAAAATTTCGCTTGCAGAAAACATTAAATTAAAAATAAAATACATTTTTCATCAATTACTCTGTTTATGACAATACAGAAGGAGACATCCAACAAATCTAACAAATGTTTTTATTTAAATACACTCAAATTAAAAATTAAGTTTCTTTCTAAAAACGGTTTACATTACACAAACTGCAAATTCTTAATCTTTATGACAACACACTATTGACGTTAAATAAATGAAAACACAACTTTGTTAAAGCTTTTTTATGTTTTGAAAATTTAAACTGTCATTTTGAAATCCAATACGATTAATTAAATGCCATGCAACAGATACGTATCATAACTTTAGTTTTTTATTAATTCCTAGCAGCTGTCAATACAACTAATTAAAAAATTATTTTTATAGAAAACAACAATCAAAATATTTTCATTATCATGAGCCACCACAATGTATTTGTACAACGCTACAACCCTATTTAAGAAAAAATGGGTTAGTGGATCCTGTATTCTGAATTCTGCAAAATAAAAGATAGGACATGTATTTTTGCTTTGCAAGTTATTTATCTTACTTAATAAAACCGGTATGAATAGAGGTGTTTTTTTTTATCTAGATCTGAGGTGTTTCCAATTGCAATTAGCTTTGTTCTCTTTTCAATCTCGTCCTTAAATGTATTAATTAATACCATTTCCCACAATCATTCCTGAACCAGTATCCGAGCTCTGTGAAGTTACAGAATAATCCTGTTAACAAAATCAAATTGTCTTTTTGTGTTCCAGAATAGAAAGCGAAAAGTTCCGATTCGCGATAACTCAATTTTTCCACGTGCTTCTGCTTCGTTTATTAAAATCATTTCGTAGGTGATCAGGGTGGTCATGTCGAACAATGTAGGTATTTGTTATTTTTAAGAAGCTGTTCATTATATTGACATGTGTCAGCAATTAGATCATATTTGCAAACAAATTGGCTGTTTGTTTGGCCCTGAAACGTGTTAATTTTAAGAAATTAACAAACTGCCACCGAGCCACAGCAATATGAGAATGGGCTATAAAGCTTGTATTACGGGAAATAATAACTTTTATTCTAGACATATCCCATGACGTGAACATGTAAATTTTGACCACCGCAGTGAAAGCTGCATGGGATTTTTACTTCATTTTCACAAATTGGGTTTAAAATTAAAATTACTTTGAATGCTGTCATTAATCCATAAATTACAATAATTAATGTATGCGTAGGCGTAAAAATAACACATGAAAATAACAAAATGTTTCAGGAAATACACTTAATTAGAAAATGGAATGGAATAATTGCGCAGAATGAAAGATCATTTACCGCCCCCATTATCGATTATTTTTTAAATAATTTTCCGACATGTTTTAATTATTCTTCGACATCACCAACCTGTTACTAACATAAATATTTTCCAAATATATCAATAATTACTCTTAATACAAATGATTATAGTGATAATTTTCATTTTTGGACGTCATATGTAATTTTGAACAATCACCAGTCAATAGTAACAGAAATTAATAAACATTTTGACTTGGCGTCAATTAACAACAATTATATTATGGAAATGAAATCAACTTGTTATTAAAATACGGCGATATAATTGGACAAGCGTTAAATACGGTGATAATTTTTTCAGTACCTACTGGTTTGTACATAAATTAATTTATAGCTTGCCTGAAAAATACGACATTGTTGCGATAGAATCTTATTACTGTAAATGTCAATATATTAACCTGCAGTAACCGTGAAAAATTGCGAGGTGAACTGTACATTTTCAAAAATTACACAACTGTGCTACTATGCGCAAAACACTGTTATTACTCCAGACAAAATCCGGATTTAACCAGATACAGAGTGTGGATAATAATAAACCGGTTAAATAGTCACTAAATAATTGGCAAGACTAGAAACATGTTTTTGTGACTTTTGGGAACTTGGCCGAGAATTCCAAGTAGATTTTTATTTTAGTTACATTCTTCACGTTGATAACATTTTTCGCTCGGGGAAGCAAGCGCGTTATATAAATACTGCACCTTGAGCTATTGATAAAATAGAAACCAGACATTTTTCCAGACAATTTTTGTCAATCCGTGAAGTCTTAATGATTTTCAAATTGTTGTTACATCTCACACTCAATCTTTGAAAACCTGTTTTAAGATTAATTTATCAAAATCTCGTGTCGACCTTCCAATATCCCAATGACGTCCGTTGCAGAGTAGGTGAATCAAAAATTTTTCAGCATAATTAATAGCGCCTAAAAAGTCTACTGGAAACCATTTAATAAACCCCAATTATTACCATTTAATCACGACGTCATTGTGGTTATTTCAACGATGCCCCCTTTTTTTCTAACCTGCCTTAATTGAAAACAGATATTTTAATGCTTCCAAGAATTAATGCGCCGATTAAAAAAAAATGTCAGTTCGCGAACTAAAATAGCTTTAGTGTTTCAATAACCAATAGCCATGAAGATCCCTCGAACTATAAAGTTGTTTATAGACGAATTCAAATTTCGAATTTTTGTCTTCTGACAAAATACTTTTTTATAAATACTCGCCTTTCTATGCGCTCAAGAATTCGCTTCTTGAGCGCAATTAAGCTGCAATTTCTCCTTAATCTGTGGCTCCACAGGTCATCTCTCTATTCTATTTAAATGCGTGCAATTTTTTTCCAACTCGCCAAATTAACGTCATAATATCGTAACCTTGACTTGCTTTTATAAAAACGTTTGCAGAGACGGAAGTAAACAAAATTATATAACGTGAAACCACTTACATACCTCTAATTTTATTATAATATAATTCTTTGAAATTAATAATCTGCTGTCTATTTAATTTTCTATTTACGAACCATCGTCGAGGAGCAAGTTGATAGACTGGGATAAAAGTCAAAATTTCGGCTGATCTTAGGCCAGATTTGTGTACAATGTGTCTCTGAATAATGTATTCGCCGGGTTGACCCCGCACACCAAAACAAAACACTACTGTCTACTTGACACGTCAAGTCGGCGTTGGCAATCGTGATGATGCCAAGTTTATCTGGCGAAACACGCGTCAGGTTAGGATTTTGTGCGGTCACGTCTAATTTGAATTTCAAATTTTTATACAAATCACCGAATCGGTCGAGAAAATTGATCAACAACCTTTTGAATTATTCAAATTTTGGAACAGCAAGTTTTCCAAAATGTCCAAATGTTCGAAATAAATCTATGACTGCCTAAGTTAACACCACAGTCTGCCTGATCATTAATTCATTATATGATCGATTTTAATCAATTTTCCAAATACCTTCAGTGCGCATAAATTCGAAAATCATGTAAGAAAATTAATAAAACGGTGAGGACAGAAGTCGATGACATTTTTTATTAAATTTCTTTCCTGAACTTGACACGAGTAATAAAATTACCGAATCAGACATTTTCTTTTTTTACTGTTGAAACGCAAATTCAGGCGTGACATTCTATTTCACACTAAATTGCAAATATTTCATTCATCCCAAAATCGTCAAGGTCACCACTTTTGAATAAGTGACTAATTTTAAACATTAACTAATAAATCTTGTGAAAAGCACACAGTGAAATTGCTACTAATTACTTTTTTTGGGGTTTATTATAAATCCTTTTTTATCGATGAATAAAAGTAAATATACACAAGCATAAAGTGCGCCTTACAGCAGAAAATCAAGACTGAATAAATTTATGTAATATTTATAAAAAGATGAAAAGCAATAGAAAAAGCTATAAAAATCATAAACGCCAGCAATCTTATAAATATGTATAACTTTTTTCGTCCAATGTGCTGAATTCGATATTTTGTTTAAATCAACTTCTCGGGTTGAATACTTGGCCAACCTTATCATTACTTGTAGAATTAAGGGGCACAACCCTCTTATTATGCATGTGCAAAGGGTTTTCAAGCGGCTATTTATGACAATGCAATATTTTATAATTTAAATAAATGCTTCGTCATGTCAACCCATTATTGCTATGATAAATATTTACAAGTTTGGACCATTTTTTGAGGCCACGTATGATTTTCGTCACAAAAAGCAAACACCTTCAATACTTCTATGATTAGTCAAGATAAATGCTACTGCAGTAGACTGCAAAGACGTCTGTTTTGTACAGAGTTGAATAATCTGAATTTTTTACATCAAAACTGTTTCACAAATCGTTCAAAATAATGACAAAAACAAGTGGGTTGCCATTGGAAAATTGTCTACCATGGCCTTAAGGAAGAATAGATCAAAGACTATAACGTGGGTTTTACAGTGATCGGTCAGTATCCGAATCTTGCCTAATCTGATAGAAAGTTGTGATATTACATACAATGTTTTGCTATTTTTAGAACGAAGCTATAGAAAATAATATTCTAGCGTATTTTTAGCTTTGCTTTCTCCATAATTATTATTAACCGTTGCCTGAATTTATAATTATTACAACCGTGAAGTTTGAGTTAACGCCTTTCAGAATAATGACCTGTTTGAGGTTATTTAAGAAGGAAACCTGCTAATGGATCGACATATCTGCTACTTTATTGTTCTGGTGAAGGATGAATTACAGAATAACTCACTTCAAATTATTGTGGTAAAACAAACCATGACTTTTGAATATACATTAGAAATTTGATCTAAAGCAAAAGGAATGCAAACACTATTAATACTAGGATGCTATTTAAAAAATATTATTTATGAAGCAATGACAGACATCTTAAAGTGTTTTGATTTGCAAACGGTTTATGAAAGTAATAAAAATTTGCAAAAAAATAACCTTTCTTGTTTACACCTAAAATACACAAAACTTGTATAAACATAGTAAAACTTAACAAATATATGAGTAAATTTATTATAAAAATTAGTTTACTTACTTCCTCTCGTGGCGTAATTGTGCTGAAAATCAGGTGCATGGTGTAACCACCACAGCGATAGCAAAATCCCAAATTAGCATGACGCGTTTCAAAAAACGACCTTGTCGAAGCGTAAATTAGTCTAGACTTGAGACTCTCGTCTCAATATCATAAACTTATGCACGGGTCACCGGTTTCTGCATAATTCAATGCACAAGTTTCAAATCAACTGAAAACGACCAGGAACTTATTTTAGCAGGTTCTTCGTCACGATACCTTGAGATGTGTATTATAAAAAATATATCAGGTAAGGGTAAATTGATTCTTTTGGTGGATCTGCCTGAACCATGGCAATGATTATTTTGTACATCGCCCAAAAGAATTCAGATCTGTTATGTAGCCACGATTTCCCGTTTTTCGCTGCCAAATTTTGTTTATGCAGCGAGCCAAGTTCAGCTAACGGTCAAAAACCCGAGTCCATCGAGAGGTAAAGGCTTGGATCTCCAAGTCGCTCCATGTCTGCCCGCAGAAGAAGGCCACGCGGCAATCACGAATTCGGTATGTGATCGCTGAAACTACTTGTTTACGACGGCTGTCGAAACCCACACGACGAGCTTCGATTTTGGACAGCAATGATGGCAAATTGGACATGATCGATTTTTGACTACCCCATAATATTCCAAAAACGTGATTACCTGTTTCAGTGATCTTAATTTATTTTAAATGGTTATTGGGAGCACCAAGCCTCCGGCTGGGTTCGTTATTCACGTCAATTTAACGACGATAATTAGGCAGCAATCGGAAGTCATTAAATTTTTCGAAAATTTTATTTCAAAAAAAATTCACTTATTTATAATCCTTTTCAGCAGTTTTATCATCAATCTTAACAACCATCAGAGGTAGCTAGCACCGTTATAATAAATAAAAAATGTAATAATTAGTAAAAAAAATGTTTGGGTGGAGTTTGACGTCAGAATAGGCACAAAAAAAAATTACTGTTTTTTAACGGATCTTCAAACCTGCAGAAGCTGCATTATTTTTCAGGAAAATAAATTGTGCAATGGGGTGAACTCGAAAAGTATAATATTAAACCTCGTTTTTGTAACAAATTTACAACAACGAAAGTGTAGATACTTAACTGCTTTCTAAATTTTTTGTGAAATGCTTCTTTTTATAAGAAGTCATAAATAATGTTCTGTTCCAATACATTTATTTTTATAACAACTGATAAGAAATTTCTTGCGGTCACAATTATGATTTATAAATTGAAAATGAAGTTGTAATTCTGAAATGTGGTTTTATCTACTCACTCCATCTTGCACAAAATGTGTTTTTTTCCAATTTTCATGATGTATAAATTAGGTTGATTAGGTGATTCACCTCGGCAACAAACTCGTTTGTAAATAAAATGAGATTGATAATGATTTTTTAAATATTTAGAATAACAATCTATGATATGATATTTATATGAACCTTCAGTGACAGTTTTGTTGACACACATATGAGTTTTATAATGACCTTTTTCGTATAAAAGTAAATAAAATATACACGCGCGAATTTAATTTAATTTTGTATTCAAAACAAAAATATTAAGATCTACTGAACTATCATTAATTTTATGTTCAAATGTAAATTTAATAGATTAAAAATAATAAAACTAATAAAGTTATAAAACTCGTGTGATCAATCTAAAATAACGAAAAACCTATAAATTTTCAGAAAAAAAAGTAAGTAGATGTAATAAAATAATTTTACACGTAACTGTTAACGTCGTCATGTTATTTATACAGTTAGATGGAGTAATTATTTTGATCATCCGGTACAATAATTACTGTCTACACTATCTATTCAATGAAAAAATGACATACATAACTTTTCGATAACAACAACTAAATACTCAATAAAATTTATATATATCTGTCAATAAAAATAAATAAGCTTATTAATTCACCTGTACACAAGGCCGCTATCGACAGCCTTGACTTTCATATTTTTCCGCAGAATATTCGATGCAAGAAACGTTGTCTTTAAGAGCAGACATGAATGTTAAAAGAATAAACAGCAATTGTTTTCCTATCTTCTATTTTTAGATTATCTAAATTTAGAGCCTGTTATTTTGCAAGTGATCACTTTTCAACTTTGAGTAGTGTATAAAAATAAGTGTAACAAAGAGTAGTGTAGGTACTACTACACTTAAAGTTTATTATTTTAATATTCGTTTTATGATGTATGCTTTTCTGTTTCTTTAATAATAACATTTACATATATCTTCCTTTAAATCAATGATTATTCTTTCATTTATTTCATTTAGTTAAGTTTAGACTTCATTACTCAGTTACAAATTTCTCATTACCATGTGGTCAAAAAGTAACGCAGGCATAAAATTCTGTATAACATATACAAAACAAGTAAAAATTGCAAAATTATACAGATACCTGATGGTTTTAAAAGCAGATTTCAAAATAATTCATGTTTGATTGATAAATTGATCCTCCATTTACCACAATAAAAAAATTAGTCAATATTTTAAACGTTTCACAAAGTTATGATTCATTCATTATTTGACATAAGTAAAACTTCATTGATCTGATCGAAGAAAAATTTGTTCAAACTCTTCCGTTCTTACTGTACCTGGTGCAAATCGTTTTATATTCAGATTTGATATCTTTCAATATTTGTACACATTATTTAATAGATT
>QDEB01076212.1:0-14434 GCA_004193795.1 Asbolus verrucosus
TGTATGGTTGTTATGACTGTATGATCGTCATGGATTTTTTTTTGTCAATAATATAACAAAGACTTAAGACCACTACTACTTGTTGAAAAACAAGAGAAGTTTAAATAAATTAAATAAAAATATGTCAAATTTTATTTGAACAATAAATTAAACCTCAATGAAAACCAGCGATTTCAAGATGTTAAAATGTTTTTATTATATCAAAAATATGTAATAAGTATTTTGCATAAACTCCGTTCGTTACTTAATAACGTATGTTTTCTCCCTCTTTATAAAATGTTTATAAATTTCTCGTTGCGGAAGAGGTTCTTCGTGAATGCATTTTCAAATCTTGTTTGGGTATTACAATTTCCGTAAAAGCGCAATCACATTCTTTCCGGTGATTTCTCCCAGTGGCTTAAAATAATAAGCTCGCTTTCTGAATGGAAAACAAATTAGTTTACTAGCCAATCGATAAAAATGTTGTGGGAAAAAAGCAGGTGTGTCTCGAACGGAAAGATATATCACGTTTAAATTTAATTAAATATAAATTTTCGATTCTACACAGATGAGCAGTCACCCATTCAACAAATTAGTATCGTTTGAAATAATATTTTTGTAAAGGGTGTGTTCGACTTCATTATGGCTTGTGAAACGAACTCATTGAGTCGTTTTGACTCAGTTGTATGTAAACAATGGTGTGCAAACTTCGAATAGCTTCGCGAAAACTTGAAAATTTTCTAAAAACGTAACGCCAGGGAAAGCAAAAACTTAATTGCCAACGGATGCGGAAAAAGTTTTTTTTTTTGAAAATCTGAAACAACATACAACATGCTGTACAATTAAAAGCAACTGTACAATTAAAAATAACGTTAATGATTACGAGTAAATGGAAAACTTAACCTTTTGCATACTGCAATGTTAATTAAATTAATTTAGTTATGCTGAATGCAATGCCTGGTTCAAAGAAATCGTGAGTTCGGAATTCAGTTTGCGCTTTCATTAATCATATAAATCACTCAACTTTTACAAACTCTTAGAAATGACTACATTTATTCCTTCCAGATTCTCATATTTTTGAACATCTGCCAGATAAAGATTTTGTTTGAACACTGCAATCTGTTTTACATGTCTCACTGTTAAATGTCTTGATTTATCTGGTTCTGACTGTATTAGTTTATGGCCTCTGCTTTTACAAATTATTAAAACATTCAAACAGGACTAAAGAACTCAAATGAAAAGCGGCACCTATGCTCCAGAAGCGAAATTAACAAACAGGAGGATGAAGAATTTTAAAATTAATAAAACATGTCAGATGTACTTGTACTATATCGCTTTTTTTACGAATTTAAACAAAATTTTTCATATAAATTACTTACTTAAAAACATACAAATATTTTCAGAATGCAAAAATATCTATTAACGAAAAATGTATCGGGTGTTTATTTAAAAAGTGCATCAACTCGCCTTTGACTTTTTGATAGACGAAGATGCCGCAAAAATTCTAACATAAAAGATAACATCCCTTTCTTGCAACATCTTCGTCTATCAAAAAGTCAAAGGCGACTTGATGCACTTTTTAAATGAACACCCCATACCCCATCATCTACTAATAAAACTAAGGTTTATTGGAACATTATGAAGGAGAAAGAACAAAAGTCAAATTATCACAAACAATTTTGACTCAAATCGATTAAATGGCTATTTTATCAATATACAAAGAAACATCATATACAACTTACCTGAAACTTTATAATGATAACTATATAACTATTCAAAAACTATTTCATAAGTAGATCCTTTCCTCCCTTTTATTTTCAGGAAACTAGTTTTATTAAAGTTATATGATTTCTGATATGCGTAATAAAAATAATACTGACATTCATTGACTTAATGTTAAACTTATTAAATGTATCGAAGATTTAATTGTTATACTCTTCTCTAAGCTTTTAAACAAGAGTGTGAGAGCTGGGATATACCCTAAAGCATTAAAAATAATAAAAGTTGTTCCAATTCATAAAGGTGGATCAGTTGATGATCTTAGTAGTTTCAAACCTATATCTATTCTTTCAATTTTTTCTAAAATTTTTAAATCAATATTAAAAGAACCGATTACCAATTACTTTGAAAATAATAAATTATTCTATTGTAATCAATTCGGTTTTCGTTCTAATAAAAGTACAAACGTGCAATAATATTCCTTATAGATAAAATAACATCCAGTTTGCAAAATAAACAATGTGTGAGAATATCCTTTCGTGATTTAATGACAAGGGTCAATGTTAGGCCCTACATCATTTTTACTTTATATTAATGGTTTGCACATTGCTACACCTTGCGTAGATCTTATTTTATTTACAGATGATTCAACTTTCATAAACAGAAATACAAATTTATAATTTTTAAATGAAACCAATGAGAATTTCAAAAACTGGTTTTTAAATAAGAAACTCAGTTTAAATGAAAATAAATCTGTAAAAATGATATTTACTACTATATCGATAATTTTATGATTTCTTTATCTGTACAATTTTTTGGAATATATTCTCATCCCAACTAATCGAATTATGTAAAATATGTCAATGGCAAATTTTCATAAAACCTGTGTGTCATTAGAACTTGCATTCATATAGTTCTCTTTTCTTCTATTCATATAGCTTATCATGCATTATTTGCCTTCTTGTTACCACATGATCCCATTTGTTGGATTCATACTTCTCAAGCAATTCGAGTTAATTTTAGAAGTGAGACCTGATTTTGATGATATAAGTATTTTAAGTTTTCCATCCAGTATATTGACACGTCTTGTCTTATTGTCTTATTATCATACCGTCAATTTTAAAAAATACATTTTTTGAAGCTGAAAAAGGAAAGTAAACTCTTAAATAAATTACATTTTATTACTTTATTTCAAAAAATTCTTTTTATTAAATTAGGGTTTTTCTTAACTTTGTTATCATTTTAAATCACTCTATGGTACAATTAAAAAATTGCTTATTAAAAGGGAACAAAAGTAAAATTTACAATTTTTGGACAACAAACCACAAATGTGTCAACTATAAAAACTGACAAGTGAAGAAATCAGTGACAAAAAAGAAAAAGAAGAAATTAATTGGATCGATTTTTCGGCAACTTTGTGTCTTCTATGATTTTATACTTTTCTTATCATTTTATTACTATTATATTTGCGAAACGAGAAAATAAAACACTATAAGATAACGAACATCTCAAAAAATTAGTGACGTCATAAATTTTGATACATAAAGTAGACCGTAGACCTCTCTTCTACTTAATTTTATAGAGTAAAAACCGATTTCCTTTTTAAAAACGCCCACATTTTTGAGTTATAGGCCACGAGGCATTTACTACCGACTCTGTAAGAATTCAAATAGTATACAATTTAACTAAAATGATAGACAATTTTGTGGTTAATATCCAACATACAGTCAACACAAACGAGGGTCATGTAATTTGAGAAAATGAAACCCTATCGTAATTATTAGCAGTTTACGTGCAGTGCATATTAATGCATTGCATAATCAATAAATATTAATAAAGAGAATGGTCAAAAAAATCACTGACTTCCATCTGTCCATATAAAGCTTCTTTAAATTTAATTACAGATTTTCCATTGAATCCATTTTGAATGAGACATTTATAATTACATTTATCAATAATTTCCACTAAAACTTTAATCAAAGTTAATAATGTCTAAACTTTCAAAATTTGTTCGATTTATACTGTTAGTTTTATCAGTATTTAATATAGTTTGGTTTGTTTTGAACTAAACTACGATTTCGAACAGTTCGAGGATAATATCAACGATTATTCTACATGTTAAGATACTATTTCTAATAATATATGGAGCTTACGTAATGTCTGCTAAATTCCTGAATCTACAAAGAGGAATATTATTGTAAATAAAATATAGTGGTTGGTAGTAAAAAAAATGGGTAATTTTATTATGGATAATCGTAACAATAATTCAAACATCCATCAAAAGGATCAAAATATATCACTTTATCGACTGCAGCTGAGGACAGATATTTACATATTATGTTAAAGTTAAGGAGAATCGATTTTTGAATCATAATAATAGTTTATTTGAAAACCTATCTTAACCTATATTTTTTTCAGTTTCAAAATCTAGATTCGTTGTTTTGGAAAAAACCCATTTTTTTTCAATAAGTCCTCAATTCACCTCTACATATGTCTTACAATACCCATATCAAAAACCTGGAAGTCGGAGCGTGTGGATCTTTAAATTCAGTGGATTTTTGATTTGGTTTAATTTATTTGATTTGGGTGCAGAATTAGCGCACTCGCATTATTTTGCACGCATTTTCATGTGGAATGACAATTCGAATTATATAGGCTAGTTTGTAACACGTAAAGCAGGGCCGTGATTTGGTTGCCTATATGTTAAAATGCAAGGGGCAGATTAGAAACCTGTACTAGGGTTGGAGCAGTTCAAAAATTCGCTCGAACTCGATAGGTCAAAGCGTTCTCACGTTATCGACGCGATGTCCTAAAGGACCAGCAAGCCAGCGAGTGACATGGACAAGATCAATAGCGCTCCTCGCTAATGCTCGTGCGCTAAAAACTATTTGATTGAATAAAACAAAATTTTGTATATAATTTCTACATATCAATCACTTTGATAAATTTACAGCCGTCCTTTTAACTTCGTTCCCAACTGTACCCAGAAGAAAAATCGGCTTAAGCTTTTAGGAAATAATTCAATAAGCGAAGCCGTTCAGCGTATTATTAGATAAAATATTTTAAATAAATGCCATTTTTAATTTTCTTTAGTCCATGTGCTGGTTTACTTCCTAACGATCACAATCACAACGAAATTTTAGATACAAGTTATATTAATACAAGACGGATTCAGTTAATGTTTTGTTTTAAAATATTCGACGAATATTTACTGAGGCTCCTAAGTTTTTAGATTTACTTATTTATCCCAACAACTGTCTGGAATATTACATTTTAGTTCTTACGAAGTGCTTACTAAATCGAAACAACATTTTGTGGATGTGTAAATATTACCTAATTACCGATTTTTATTGAAGTTATATTTAGTAAACAGTGTATCAAATCACGAAATACAAGATTACAATATTCTTCAGGACGAGTAAAAAGGTTCAAAGCATAATGAGAACCGGACCCTATTATCTCTAATTCGAACAAATTATCATTTTCAGGATTAGGATTAACCAAATTTCAAGTAGTGACGGACAGTCCTTGTCCTTCCATAATGGGGTCATTCCTCAATTATCCCATGTCTCGATTTATCCAAATTATGTTAGGCTGACTACTTAGATATTAATATAGATGCCGTAAGTTGAGGGCCAGAGTTAGTGATTCTTTCATTGACGTCAACAATTCGTGCTGAAAAACGCTTTATTTAATCGCATGATAATGTTTTTTTTTCACAAAAAGTAATGACTTCGTAATCAGATTAAATTTGACCTCGATATACACTATTGCTTGATTTTTTCTAGTGCGTCACCATTAGGTCTTATTTAACGTTGGAACTTAATACTGAAAATGTCCGAGGCAGACGGTGATTACGTTAATATATTTTCCTGTACATGATAATCTGATCGTAATTCGGGGCAACTATATTTCCAATTTTCCTCAAACACATTACGTTGGAATCTCCCAGGGAACGGTGATTAACATTTTAATGATACAAATTGCTCTCAGAAATTCATGGTAACTAATATTTCAGAGAGCCTTCCGGTATTTTCTTCTTAGTTTTAAGCCAGACCGTAAACTGAATTCTCTCAGGACACAAATTGTTTAATTATTTCTCGGTGCCTAGTTCGGAAGACGTCGTATTTACAGACGAGTCAAGGTTCCAATTTTTTCTTCAGGAATAGGAATGGATTGAATGAAGGAAGAGCTATAATTAGTTTACGTCATTTGGGGCCTGGCAAATGTGATTAACAATGCGAACCACTGAACCAACCCGAATTCACTTTAAACCGCACCACACTTAGCAAAGTTTGCTTGCCAGCCCATATCTTCGCTGAAAGGTGCAAATAACACCACAGCTAAGTCATATATTAATGCTAAATTAAGACGAATGTGCTGCGAACATTTGGATAACGTTCAAGTTCAAACACATTAGAAAGTTTGTTTGGCGAAATATATTGCCATAATAATTTTCCCGGCGCCTCCGCCAAATTTGAATTTTTATTTTCTCTTTGATTCATGAGTGAAGGATATGTGCGCCATCAGTTACTTTCTCACTTTTACTGATGTGAATGTACATCTCACAACGGCGTTTAATTTAATAATAGAAAAATACAGACAGATGGTTTAAATGATTATGTTGTAGTGCTGAAAAGCAGCTAAATATCTGTATCTGTTCTACTGAGTTTTCTATTCCTTCTATCCCCGTCCGATAATTGGGTTTTTCCTGTTGAATTGGGTGAAATAATAACAATAATAACAAAGCACCGAATGAAAAATTTCTCATAATGAAACTGAAAGTGAAATTAAAAATTACAAGCTACGGATAGGAGCTTGTAGACATGAGGAATTAAAAAACATGGCAATTGAAGATAAACGATAAGGGATTGTTCTTAATTGTTAAGATTCCTGGTACCAAAACAAATAGAGAGCGAACTTGTACAATTCCCGATAAGATGGATGACGGATTGAATTCAGCAGAAATTTGTAGAAAATGCACTCCGACTAAAAATGTTCCTCATCGTCGATTTTTTGTTCAGTACTGAAATGGAAAGTGCACCAATTCTCTAAAATTCCCAATCTCATAGCTACGTATTTGGGATTGTCCCATCCGGATGCCTACACAGTCCATGTATGTCGAAGAGTGTATAGAAGAGGAAGTTGATGTTTCTAAGCAAATTTTTGTGGGCAAAAGACATAAAGACTTACGACAGACAGAAATCGAGAATGATACTTTAACTGTGTTACATTTACCATCCACTGGTGGGATAATTATTCAAAATGTAGGCGGTACATGTACAGTGCAGAAATGTTAAGAATGTCAGTTTGTTCTTAATAATTGAATAAAAATGCAAAACAGTAATGGTTTTTCATACTTAACTGTTATACGTTTCGCAGATGAGTGGCAGCAAAATGCAAAAGCAGAAGCAAATAGAGCTATATAAGTTATTAAAAAAAAAAAAATGAGACAAACATAGCCGTAACTAAGCAACATATTGACAGAGACCTTTGAAATAAGCATTAAAAAATGTGATTTTGCAAACTTACGTATTTTAGGAAACAAAAGAACAAATTACTTGCCGACGGGAGATAAAGTTACTTTACCTCCCGACGGGATTTACAGTAACCGCTACACATCGGGAAAAAACGATGCACTTTGCTCCCTTGGTATATAAATGGCTATTATTTCTATCAAATACTGAAATTGTAAAACAGTATTTCATTAGTTTACACTTCTCACAAAAAGTATGAAATAATGAAATATAATTTTGCAATTTCAATAAAGATCAAATTTACACACTTGAAACTAGTAAATAACGGCCTACTTTAGATAGTGGTAGACAAAAAAATTATTTATATACTTACATACGTATATCAAAATTCGTACAAATTTTTGAAATTTTTGACTCTAAATTATATGGCTTTCATTCTTTTGAATTTTTCTTAATCTTCTGACGACTTTAAAAATAAAATAATTATATTTTATTTCAATTAAATTCATAAATTACAAAATGTGCTAATACCACAATTATTTTCATTAACACGGCAAAAAGATGAAGATTAATCAATGAACAATTCCTGAAGGTGTTTTTGATATACCTCCATTTTTTATGAATTTACGAAATTTTTTTAATAGTCATACTTTAAATGCATCTTCTATTCGAGAAGAATAGAAAAATAACAATAAATGATCTTGAGCTTCTTTCTTTAAATGATTTTCAGTTATGTAAATGCAGATAATAATTGCAAGGATCTATTGCACCTTATTATTCATTTTCTAAAACACTCATCTTACAGTAATTTAAAATTGTTGTTTTTTATGTGAAAATGTTTACTTCCACCATACTTAAATCTTTAAATTTATTCAGTGTGAATGAATGAACACGAAAATGTAAACAAAACAAGTGCACTCGAGGAAAAAGAGGATGAAGATATCGAATTATAAAAATATAAAAAGTGATACGAAAAAGTTCTGATTAAATCGAATATAAGAAGTAAAAGAAATAGAAAAAATACAATGCTGATGCTATTATGCTATTATATAAATGTAAGATCTTGAATAAATGGTTATATTTATGTATGCACAATTTCAGTTATCAATATTAATTATTTGAAATTTCATTGTATAATTTGGAACTGTTTTACTAATATTAGGTCTACAGATTGTATTTACATAATTACAAAACTCAGATGTAAAGACGAGATAGGTCGACTAAGTTCGTTTTTTGTCTTGTTTTTGCAACAGAAACGAATTGGAAGTTGATGACACCGTAAACGAGTTCTCTTGCTTTTACAGTACAAATTAATAAATAATTTAGTGTTACTAAACGGTGTGTTTCAGTTTCAATTGTAAATAAGGAAGATTACGATGAAGATGGAAAATGTTTAATTCCCCTCGTAGGAAAAAGCTGACGAACCGGAAGAATTTGTAATCTGCAGCTGCCAGCTGTGTAAAGGATAATTTCTGAAACTGTTTTATTAATGACATTTATAACATGTACATCTCTCGTTAAGAAAATTAAAGGAATTTATTTTTGCAAGTTGGCTTGAGTTAAATTTAGTTGACATTTTCAAATTTGCATGTTTATTATGTGATTTAGACGTGCCTTCATGAATATATTAAATAATATTCACTTTGCTGGTCATCTCATCAAATATTCGGTTTCAGTAAGCTCGTTCTGTCTCAAATTCTCTGATAGATTCACTTGGTCACCGATCTCTGTATAATCAAACAGACGCTATGCGAAGCCCAAGAGAGGCGACTTTAAAGATGCAGGTAGCCCCCGAATTTGTTCTGAATTTACTTTGAGAATTATCGATAAAGGTTTAGAGACGAGAAAACGGTAAACAGATTCTTCAGAGTGGCAAGGGAAACTCGTTTTTATCGGTTTGCTTTACTCTGCCGATTCACACACATTACATCTTGGAGATTTTTCACTGTGCGTGATACGAAACATTGCTTTTGCTTCCAATAAATAAATTCCACTCTGAAATTTTAATGCCACCATTTCCAAAACTCTCCTCCATTCTCTTTCCTTTCCTCCAAGCTTGTTATTCATTTTAATAAGAGTGTAACGGACTAATGTACCAATTGAAATTACATTTTTTTTTCCTTATTGTTACAGAAAGCGAATAGTAGCGAGAAGCAAATACAACTCTCAAAATTAGATTTTTCGGCATCGGGATCATATTCCTGCCTCGTTTCCATGGAAACACCAATTTTTAGTAAGGATTCAAAGAGCAAAGACCTTACCGTTATAGGTGAGTATTGTTTAGGATAAGTACGACATATTGTCAGTATTTCATTCAATATATTTTCTTCGTTCTTGGTGTATATACATTCTGATTTTGAAGAGACTATACTCGACTTATTCCGAAAAAACTATTTAAACCAATTTATAAAACTTTTTATTTAAAATACCTTCACCATGAATCAGGTTTTATTAATATTCTTGACATTCACTGCCAATTTGTCTAATCTGCGTTCTTTTTTTTTTTTTGAGAGAGACTGAAAATTTTTATTATACCATAGATTGCAATAGATGTCAGAGAAAGCGGACCAAAATACATAATACACATCATCCCAGCCAATATCGTTGACGTTTATCTCGTACAACCAAGCTAACCATAAATTTCATCAAGAGGTATGAAATTTTATAACCTTATAGTTTGTATCGTAACTGATTTTATTTAAAACTGTATTGCATATCGGCTGATCAAACTCTCTTGAAGCCCTTAAATCCAATATTCAATTTTTTAGTAAATATAATTTTAATTCGAAGATATTTTATTTTAGAATTAGAAATCTGAAATTTCTCAGTGTTCCATTGAAAATATATCTATTTTTATAAATTTTCAAAAAATGTTGCTTTTTTAATTATTTGTTTTTAAAAATTTGAATTTTTTTATTTACAGACTATTAGAAATTATCTTATGAAAGGATTCATAATTACTACAGGTGCATTCATATCGAAAGATCGAATCAGCCATGGAAATGAATTCGTATGTCGGTGATTGAACTGCGCCGATAATTGTCAAATAAAATGTCAAACAAAAGGAAAAATGGCGGATATGATAATTTTTTAATAAGGTTTTATTATTAAAAATATGTCAATATAAAAAAATGCTACGAGGGTATTTATTTTATTAAATTGTTTCAATAAATGCTAAAAATATTCCCAATTTTGGTTGCAAGGACAAATTCGTCCAACTCCATCCATGACATCCAAATTACTGATGATTTCTTTAATTTTTTTTTATTATTCTAAGTGTTAATTCTTGCAAATTTTTAACATGTGTTCGATAAACGGAATTTTATTAATTTTTAAGCAGTTAAAGTTAAAGAATTGATTTTAGACAGAGATTGTTTCATCAAATAGAAACGCAACAACACCGAAAAGACACAAATGCCAGAAAGAAAGGTGAGGAAGTTATTTGTTGTTATTTGTTTCATGTAAAGAGTTGTTCAGTCGTAGTTCCAGTCACAACGAAATGCCTTTTGACGAAAAATTTAAATCAACAATAAAAAATAAGTTGTAAACCCTGCAACTCTTTCGTATATGTTTAAAACATTAAGTGGATTACATTTTTACAACTAAAATTGATGACGTAACTTCAGATGCCACAATTAAGCATATCAATCGAATTTTTTGATCGCTCGATATATTTGGGATTATTTCTGACATTTTTGACCCGTCGTTACATAAACCGATCTGTTTTTTTCTGATGTCGTTAGAAATTACATAAATTCATTTTAATAAATCTTGCTCTTAATTAATTCGTAAAATAGTCTCCCTAATACCATTCAAAATGTAATTTTTTACGAAGTTGTTTGTCTTTTCAATGGTATAATTTCATTCGAGAAAACACCACCGATGATGTTTTATGTCGTGAAATTGTAAGAAGTTTCCATAGAAATGATAAACAATTCTCAAAAAATGTTCGGCTCTTATGGTATTACCCCCTAATCATGAAAATTTCACAACAATATGACCACATGAATTCATTTTTGTTGTATTAACTATAAATGTTGTGAGCAATTTTTAACAATAACAATAATTATGTTAGATGCTAGATGTTTATTAAATCTTGATTTACGGACTGTTCCACTTACGACTAAATCCACTAAGTTAATTCGCTAAACAAGCAATGATGTTTATACTGAAAACATACATTTACTGTGTCAACTTGTCACTTGTTATGGTGAAAATTCTGATTTTATAATAACTGCCCAAACTTATTGGGCAAAATTGAAATATGATTGATTCTGCGGGGTGTATCCCTTTATTTATAAAATAACATTTTTAAAATAGCATTTTTAAAATTTTTAGTTCCACTAAAAATGATCCCAACTTTAAAAATTTAAATGGAATTCTATATTTTTGTATTTTTTTCATATTGTAAATAAAATTTTAATAGTACAACCTCCTTATTTTTTGGCTATATATATACAGTGTGCTGTTCAAAAGTTCTTCTTTTGATTTTACTTAACTCTACGAAAAACATATCGACGCTTTGTCGCTCTGACTTTTAGAAAAATAATATTGCAGTTTTGTCAAGTTTTTAACATAGTTACCACTGACAAAAATGTATTTAATTACTTAATTTATTCAACCTCCAATGGCTCAGAACAATAAAATGTTTGAAAATATTTTGTAAATTTTAAAAACCAACGAATACTTCAAAATCCATTTTCCATGTTAACTATCTAGTCATTTTATACAAGGATACAAATTAGTCTAAATTTCCAATTGTTTACATGGTTAACACTATACAAACTAAACAAAATTTTTCTGTAATTTAAATCAATTTTCAAACAAGTAGTTTACTTACTTTTAACTATCAACCACAGTACTATTCAAATAGAAATTGTATATTAGAGCTAGAGCTTGCGTAAATGATATTTTGTAACTGGACCCTTCAAAGCCATTTACGTTGACTATAAATTTATCAGGGTAAAAAGGAATGAATGCGAAAAGTTGTTTAAAGTTCCTTACATCATTATATTGATTCAGATGTACCTATTATTAGACTTTTTTTTGAAATTTACAATAAGGTATATTGCAATATTATAGATTTTAGTCGAACAAAGTCAGTTAAAATACGTTCCCTTTAGTGTGATGTTATTACTACCAAAAAGGAATAAACTTTATAGCAACGCTTTAACGACCGTATTACACCCGCTGTGTGGAACATTTACTAATGACCACAGATAGTACACAAAGACTTTATTATTCATGTAACCCTTTTCAAGAACTAGTGCCATTTCAGCAGTCCTCAACTGATCAAGTTAATGGAAATGACAGCATCAGACGTTCTTTGTATGTTCATTGATTGATAAATCAACAATACAATAATTTACCTTAAACCCAATATTTTAAGCGTAAATTGTTATAGTTGATGAATCAGAAAAGCCGTGACTTAGTTGGTTCCTGAAATAAATACTTTGTTACAAATTCCAAATTTCATGCTCTTGTTCCCAAGACATCCTGATTCAATTATGTTAGTATACGTAAGCAAGACATTCGTTTGCAATATAATTATTAATTTATTGTCCACAGAAAATATTGACAGTATAATTGGGTTTACTTATAAGACGACATGTTTTTGTGTTTTTATCAGGCAGTTTTGCAGATTTATTACAATTAGTGTTAAAATGTATAATTATTCCAAGGTATTAAATCCCAACCTCTGTATTTAGTTTGAGCCGAATATTAAACAGAAAAGCAATTAAACTTTACTAATTCAACTTTGTTCTTTGAGAGAGGAATGGAATACTCTCAATAATTTTTCTCTTTGTGAATATTTTAATACTTTTCAATTTTAATTTATCAAGTCAGACGAGACAAAAATTAAAACAAAAAAGTTTTTAATGAAAGAAATATATTTTTTACAGTACCCACGATTTAATCTGTTTTAATTAAGTCCTTAATTTGCCAAAGGTTTTTATTGAATACATTAATTAATTCTTTTCTGACGGTTTGAAAACTGGACATAAATTTGACGCTTGCCTTTCAGAACCTCAAGACAAGGATCCAGCAGTAACTTTCAACAAGAGTACTTATGAAATTGGGGAAGTATTAGAAGCAAATTGCACCACAGCTCCAGCCAGACCACCACCTCACATTACGTGGCTAATTAATGGTGAAAAGGTGGGTCTCGCATGCAAATTAGATCGCATTTACACTTATCGCCAGTTCCCCTAACTTACATGTTGCTTGTGTTTAAAATTTTTAACGTGAATAAGTCAAATTTCGTCGTTAATTATTATTCTGCACTTAACAACAAGGTTGCGGTTATTAATTACAGTTCCAAAACTCCACGCCCATTATTATCAACTTTCTGCGTGTGTTACGATTGTATCAGTTTTAAATAAATTGGAAAAACCCACATCCCTGACCCACATCTACATTTTGATAACAACGTTGAAACACACGAAAAATATTTACGCTCTGTAATTTCTGAATCGTGAGTAAATTGGTAATAAAATTTTGATCCATCCGAGTTACATTTCCAAATGAATTATTGAAGTTTGAAAACGAACGGAATTGTGGAAATTTAGCAACTCCGGGTTCCATCCAGCCATTGCCATAACGAGGTAATTTTTGAGTCGTTGTTAATTCAACGGCTAAAAAATTGAATCGTAAAAAGTCTATCCGGCTTCACAAACATTTTATATCACATTATGCTCGCTATGGAGAATCATCTTCATGGAAGAAAAACGACGTTAGTTGCTACGCAACCCGGAAAATGTTAAAAATAGTCATCCTCAAACTTGAGACTTACGAAGCATAAATCATGTCATAACTCGTTTAAGCATCGAGATAGTGAGATAGTTCCCCGCCCACACGTTCCACTCGTAATGGGGGTAATACATAATAGCAGGGGTTTGTGCATATTGAAAATGTCGAGTAATTTATCTAAGATTCCCTGTTTATTATGGACATGACATAGCGAGCCGCGCCGACGAGTGAATGTTTCAACATTTTTATCTTCATAACTCGTCTTTCAATTGTACTCTTGCGCGTCTGTTTTTATTTTTCCTGTTGGATGTGAACAACTAAAATATTTGTTTCTTTTTCTAAAACACTTTTACAACACTAACGACTATTTTGACAAATTGTTATTGTTATTACGTTCGCTTTGAAAAAATTACTTTAGATGAGTACGCTACACGTTTAAATTAAAACTCTGTCTATCTCTGTTACCTCACTAAAATGTATTGTCAGATGATAAATTAGATAAATGATCT
>QDEB01076228.1:0-18797 GCA_004193795.1 Asbolus verrucosus
TTTTTTTACATTAGGACGAAAATTAACCGAAATCTACAAACTGCAACCCAATTTCGGTTTAAAAGTGGGGACCGAAAGGAACTGAACAAATTCGAATGGAAGCCGACATGATTTTGCTTAACTTTACGTAATCGTTCCGCTAAGCAGATGTAAATGAGCCTTTGTTCATAAATAGACAATAAAAGTATTAATCTTAAATAACGTAATTTAGATAGCCATAAACCTCGAACATGCTCAGATAGATCTGCGTGTAAAACTAATCCATCCACTAAATTAAAAACCAGCAAAGCTTTCAAAACGCTATTAGATAAAAAATGATGTAAGTAATGAATTGTTACATAATCACCAACAAGAGTGAGGGAGCGAACGCGGACGCTGTTGGTAAGAGCGAGAGGGACATGGCAATGACTTTCACTCTTTTCACATGACCTGGTTCGATGATATTGCTCCAGTTCTGCATCTCGCCTATTTTAAAGTATTCGTTGTTTCATAGCACGTGAATTTAGTACATTTATTTTGCAGTCACACACGATCGACCATTCGTTCGATCTCCCCAACACACAGCTTTTGGCCGACAGGTCCACACCTGCTAAATTTTTTAAGAACAGTTGCGGCTGGAATGAATTATTGCGTTGTGCCATTTCCAGGATTAAACAAAGGGGTCGTGAGCCCCTTCCAGTCCAATAGATGCATAATGCAATAATAATCCAATAGCGCTTCGATAAATCAAAATCGTATTTTTTCTCCTTCGGGAACACGACAACAAGTTTAATAACAACAACCGTGACACGAATCCGGCGAGATTTAATTAAACCCCGATTTGTGAGGGTATAAATAGCCCTCATCCCCCTGCCACGACCATAAGTAATTGGGCGCCACTCGTGTGGATTATGCTGGCTGGTGCAACTCGAATTTATTCCGCTCCTCAACTATTGCATGCAAATTGGCATCGGGGCCGTTTTAAAACGATCCGGTCCTATAGGGGCATGCCGAATTATTCAAATTACCCCGCATGGGGACAAAAATTCCATCAGCCTCACTTCCGAGAGCTGGAAGAATCACCGCCCGACTTCTATTTGGCAGGTGTATTTACGACTGCAATTGTGGTTTTGTGGAATGTCTTTGTTCCTGTTCGGGCTTTTTTTTGCCAGTTTCTTCACTCCAGAACGTTATTATTCATTCTATTACAGTCATCGCTTAGCAAGAAACTTAATCACGGTTGGCGCTGAGGCGAGCAACGATCGCTTTTTATATTGTCAAGATTCAGATGGAGGAAAACGACTCCCTGCCTCCATGTGTGACTTGACAAGTGTTAACGATTGCTCCACAAACGACAACTTTTGGCAGCCATCTTCGATTTTCCAAAAATCATTTGCTGAAGTTCTGAAAATTATGCGATTCGATTTTACGAAACGTGCAACTTTCAGGTGTTTGCCGCTCTGTGCGGATAATGGATTACATGGGCGTCCTACTAACCCACTAATACGTCCCTGTGCGGCCGAACAAAACCAAACTCGCGTGTTAAACGGTTTTCATAAAATCGTATTATTATGCGCGAAACGTCGTGCCCACTCCATCATTTCTGTTTGCAATCCCGCCGTTGCAAAATTCGAAGATCTTGATGTCGGACGGAACCTCATGGAAATCATGCGATGGTGAATTATTGATTCGAATCGGCGGCGGCTTTTCCTCCGCCGGGCTTTATGGCCGATGCAGGAGGAACCTCGATCGGTTTTACCCCGAAACAAAGCACGAAATGGTGTTCGAATCCGCAGGGAAAGCTACATACATCGCCCCCCGCAGACGCTATCGCGTTTCCCACTATGCGCCAGGGGGCGGTGTTGTTCCCTGTCGTCGGACATTTTTATACACTTCGAATGACATAAAGGCTGAAACAGCGAACATCGCTTATCCGCCGTTTCAGCGTTATTTCAAATGCTCTGTAATAATCATCATGCTTTATATACGCCCCGGGGTTACGAGACTTGGCTTTTGAAAGTCGTGGGGGTTGTTAATAAACTCGCTCTAAAAAGTTGGGGGATCTTCAATAAATATAGACGAATAGTTTTCCAGAAAAATAATTTCAGCCTAAGACACTTTGGATGAAATAGTTATTTAACTAACGCGTTCGGGAAATTAATTTTCCCGCATGAGCACTTTTTGCGAATGTGGGAAAATTTTTCCCGAAAAAGTTAGGTACAAGGTTTTTTGTAACGAATAACTCAAAATTATTTAAAAATAAATAGTCTGATATTATAAGTATTTTACTGTTTACCGAGTTGGTAGCACTGCTCGCCATCTGGCACTGCGTTGTTACTACATTGCTATAGTTTCAAATTTGAAAAATTGTACCGTTTTGTAATGTTCTGATAGAATTGAGAATTGCGAGTGATTTCGAAGAATCATTGACACCACCTGGAATCAAGGAAGCAATATTGAATTTGCTTCCCCATTTCCTGATTTATTGCGTAAGTATCGGTGGGATTTCATTTTTAGTTTACGTTTGATACAAATGTTTGACGTTTTCTGTTTTGTCATCTAATACCAACCGCTCAGCGCAAATTCTCTCCAGTTTCTCTGACAAAATAAAAAGCGCCGCAGTGCGAGAAATGCGTTTTTCCATTCATCGGGAAAAATCGTAAAAACCTATCTTGAGGTTATGAGTACAAAAAAAATTTAATTGCACTAACTGAAAACATGTATATGTAAATATAGAAAAAAATGTAATTTTCATTAAGTATCCAAGCTTCAAATGTACCGTGCAATCGAAAAAATAAGAATCAAAGCAAGCCATGCATTTAATTATTAGATTGGCAAACCTGCAAAATTGATATGTTAGTTGATTGACATTAGTGTCGCATTTAAAAAAGTTAATTCAATCTTGAAATGACACTGCTGACTATTTTGCAGGTTTACCAATATGACAATAAAATTCATGGCTTGCTTTGATTCTTTTTTTTTTTCGATCGCACGGTACCACCTCTATCACGACTGGTTTAGGCCGGAGTGGATCAAGTTGATGGTTAGCTGTATCAATTTCTTATAAATCTATAAAATTTGGTTTCATAAAATTTTAAAATAGAATAAACGAACAACGTAGACATTTCTCAATGATAACAAATCCCATGTGTTACTGGAATATTGGTGTGAACTTGTGAAACTTTAGTGCTGAAGCTGAAGCTCCTTTTTCTGTTTTGAATGATTACAGACTTTCCCACAGAAGGTTCGGGGAGGCCACAAGGAAGGGCCTTTGTATTATTTATCTACAAAGCATAGTGACTCTAATACAGGGTTATAATCTTAAATTAATAATCGATTTAATTGAACTTAATTTTTTATCTATAAATTTGAAATATATTCCTGAAACTGCGTACCTTTAACCACGTTCCCTTATAAATATTGCTGTACATTCAGCAGAATGCATTAAAAATATCATTGTTTTATCGTAAAATACTGCAGTCCGGGAGGCTGCATTGCAGTTTCAAAATTTTGAAACTGATGTCATCTTCTGTTATCAAAATCATAATTTTAAGGTTAAAGTTCCATGAATTTTATTTCATAGTTAAATACTGCGATCAAACTCAGAGAAATACATTTTTTTTTTAATTCTTCTCATCTCATCAAGGTTCAAACACTAATTGCAACAGGAACGAGAAGAATAAATTAGATTCAATGCAAAAGAAATTTGGGAGTAACGGTGTACAGGTATATATATCGGAATAACCTATTTTTAATAAAAAAATTCTGGAATAAACAAAAATAAACGAACCCTATTTTAAGTTTTATCAATATCATTTCTAAATAAAAAAAAAAGAAAGGGGAGCCTTTTCGGGGCCACTCTGTATAAACTGATTCCTCGTTTCATTTCAAAGTTGTCCCTTTTTTCTGTCTAAATTTTAAAAAATACATATTTTTGAAGGAATTCATGATCAGATTGAAGAAAACGCAAATTCTATTAGTTTTTTATTACGTGCGCTACAGACATTCTTCTTTTGCAGCGACTATGACTTCTACAGAAGGCTAAATATCTAAAATATCTACACTCTCATTGGTTGCAGGGACCACCAATGAGCGTAGCAACTTGGAAGTTTATTCGGCTTACCGCTTCTTTCCGGTTATGGGAGATCCTGTATGTAAGACGCTTTCTCTTGCTCATGCTGCGCCTCAACACCGACAAAACGAATCGAAACAATCAGATGGCCGACACCGCTGATGCATCGACGTCCAGCGTCCGTTCCACACAGTCCAATATCAGGATTGCGAGTATACAATTTTAAAATATCACTTAGCCAGTGCATTCAACTGCATCGCCCACAGGTGCCGCTTGGCATAAACATCAAAAGAAAACGGACGTTCGTTCACATTCGTGAAAAAACCTCGCTCATGCAAATTTCAGGAGACCCCAAATCGGCGCATCTCACATCGTAAACAACGTAATTACGTCCAAGTGAACAGGAGCGTTACAATGTAACGAAAGTGAGAGTCCATACACGAAAGCTACAAGAGAAAAATTAATTTATGACCGATGAATGCAAATAACGTCCGAAATATTGAAGGCGTAATCGATTTTGGCCGCCGTCAGACACTTTATGACCGGCCATTTAACACGTCGCTGATAAATAATAAATCGGGGTAAGCGCAAGTAACGTGCAATCAGTGAAAACAACATTTTGGATTTGAAGAGAAAAAACGAGCCTTCCGCTGATAAAAATCTATAATATACAACATCCTGCAGTCTTGGAACTGCCTCAAATATCTCTAAAACCGCTCGAAGAACATGTCGTCTAATTTAGCGGAGTGGTTCTTAAACCAAATCCGCCTCGGTCTAAACTCAGTTTTTCGAAAAAAGTTGAAAACATTCCCGGCTTAATAACGGCTCCATTAATAGCTATGTTAATTCCGCGTGGTATTTTATGGACAGCTTATCTACCGCTTCGTCGCCATGCTGCAGTTAACGTTAAAGCTGCCGGGAATTAAAACGTTATCGCTGGAGAGGAGGCTCTTCAATCAATTTGGTCTATCTTCCTTCCTTAATGAATCCAACATACGCAATAAGTTCCCAGACGTTTTCCGTGCGCTAGCTATGTTGTAATACATAGCCCAAAAATCTCAAAAATGCGTTTTTTTTGTCCGTATCGCAACAGTACAAACACGCAACGCAATTTCGTAACAAACTCGAATTCCAAACTCGATTTTAATCACGGCGAGTATTTGCCAGCATAATGCAAAATTTGTATTTCAATTTATTTTTTCCCCGATACAAACCCAACCTGACAGGTATGAAATATCTTGTATCGACCATAATGAGCTGTTAAAATGCCACGGACCAGTCAGACATTTACTTATTGCTAACGCACCATCGCCACACGACGTTAAATTGTCTGGTCCGTTACTCACCTGACGTCATAATAGTAAACTAGTCTCTTGCTGGTTTCGATAAACCAACATACCAACTAACAGCGCGTAATCCCACAAAGTAGCAACGTAAATGCTCGTTATTAACCATTATTCACACTGTCGACAATAGAAATTTACCCAATTTTGAGACTGGAGTATTTAAGGATGATAAGCGAACAGGAAAACCTACAACAGAAGCCACTCAAAGGCTGCAACGTGCATTAATGCAAACACAGATTAAAGCCATAAAAGTGAAAAAAGCATCTTTGGTAGCTTTTGTAAAATGAATTTCACGAGGGGTCATGCATTCCGGGTTTGTGTGAGATCCGCATCAAAGCGTGCAAAATGCAAGGAAAAAAAACTGGTAAAACCATTTTCGGTTTCGAGCATTCGACAGTTGGTACAATATTCTTTTCTTGGAGATCGCTCCATGTTTAATGCAGTTTAAAAAAATATTTCAAAGTCAAAATATATCAAAGCTTGTGATATTCTGCTGTATTTTTATATTTAACAAATAATTGTGGTTATGCCAATTTTAACTATTTTTGAAGACAACAAATTTGTATGAAAGTCGAATTAGAGAAATTTTTGCCTTATGGTGCGGACTCCTTGGCGGATTCTCTACAGTTTGTCGCGTATTCTTTGGCTTTTTCTCTCTGCTGCTTCTGCTGGTTTTATAGAAAAACTTATTTTGTTCAGAAATAAATTACATAAACAACAAGCTTTCGTTTAAATAAAGAAGTTTAGAAACTAACACCTCCACGACTTAAAAAACTGACTCTAACAATGCCGTTTGATCTACCATATCTAAGTAATGTTCAAACAAATATAGAAAATATAAAATAAAATACAAGTATTTTACTTCTTTTTCCCTTAGAAACTAAAACTGTAATATTAATAGATTTTTTCGTTTTACAACTTCCAACTTGATTCTCTTCGAATTTCTCCACAACTAATAGAATCCTGTCAGTATATCCTTTGATTTCATTCAATTATCAGTTTCATTTTCTTTAGTTTTGATATTTTCTTCGGACTCTTTGAACTTCTTTCCTTTTAATGTTTTCTTTGGCAACTTCCTGTACAGCTGTTTCTTTATCTCTCGCATTTCGTTTATTTTCAGCCTCTATTTTCTCTTTAGCTAGATGACACACAACTAAAAACAGCTTTTACGTATTTTAATAACTTATCTGCAATCAGTGTTAGATAAGATTTGTTGTGATCTCTCTTTGGGCATTAAGTGTGCATTAACCTTTCTTAGACTCACTGACATCTTATCAAATCAGTTAAATTAAACTCTAATAATAACGGGGGATGTGCTTCCATATCGTTTAATCAAAAGTTTATTTCTTTGCAAAGAACAAGAAGCCCTGAAATACCAATTTTTATAATCTTTAAAAGATGACCCACCAATTTTAGCCAACGTGTTCCACGAACTTGTTATGACCACAAATTAAAAAAAGGATGTGTAATTAAATTTATTATTATATATAATTATTACTTATTTTAACACGCTTCGCCACAACAGTCGAATTGTTTAAGATACTACGATCTAAAAACTGTTCTTCCACTGCGTCACAATTCTACCACATAAAGATTTTATCGAAAAGAATGCGAAACAAGTTACAAATTTAAGTTTTGCAGCAAACGATAGCAGATAAAAATTAACCCAAAATCGAATACACAAATTTTAATTTCTCAGTCTCAAATTAAAAATACAATCGTTTTACATAAAATTCGAGTTAAATTGGAAAAATTGAAAAGTAATTAAAAATTACTGTCCATGCTCAATGAGGAATATTAATAAAATTACTCAAAAAATTGAAAAATTCACTTGATGTTTTTTCAGTTTTTTGAGAAACAAAGTAATCCTCCGAAATATTTTCGATTTCTCCACTTCAATTGAAATGTTATATAATTTAGAGAAATCACTGATGGGTTCGATTTTCAGTTAATTTTTATCTTATTCTCCATTCAGCTTGAACCACTTTTGAGTTACTGATGGAATTATTTTACAAAATTGTAGATGTTTGAATGATTATTCTTACTCTTCCTTCCCAATTATGACTGAAACTTTAAAACTGAACGTTCCGCTGTGTTACTGATTGTTATTTTCGGTTGTTTTTGTTGTGCATTAACTAACATTTTTCATTAACATAAGAAACTGTCTACGACGAAATTAAACAATTTTTACCTTCTTACACTTGCCTCATTTTACCTGATATAAAGACACGATATAAAATGCAGCAAATATGGCGCGCATTACTTGTCAAAAAACTGATTTTTCCGTCAGCTGCACCTCGAAAGCATCTCTTCTAGCAGAATTGGCCCCAAGAGCGATCTACCACCGACGCGACCATTTTTCCGGCGATCCCCATCAAGATCTCTTATCGTTAACAATCAATTACCCTTCTGGTCCCCGTGCAGTCGAGGCAGTTCCCATCCGATACTAGAACAGCCACTTTCATTAGGACTCCCGTGTTCCAACAGCCTCGATCCTCCATCCCCCTTCGTGTTTATCGAGTGAAACGACGTAATCCCAATTAGCTCGGGAATTAAGAGGCATCCTTGCGACTGCCGATGCGCGGTGTTGGAAACGGCGCTGGGTAACAACCGGTGAAGGACCGACCAAGGCCGATGGGGAACCTCTGCGGCGGGCGCCCGACTTCCAGCAGCCCGTCGTACAGCACGCGTTTCGGCACGCGTGGATCTGCACTTCCGACAGCACCTCCGTTCGGAACACCCACCGATCGGACTCTCTTCTGGTGATGTCACTGGAAAAACCAGAAGCGCGTCCGGCGAAATCATTTTTAGAAAGGACGAGTGTTGCAACTCTCATGACGGCGTATTTTACTATTTACGTAAAAAATGCAGCGTTTTGCTTTTAAAAACGCGATCTTATCGATGGAAATCGATTTATTCTTTCTCATTGTTAGCTTGATCTGTATCTGCAGCCGCATTAACGTTGCCATTGTTGTGTGGATTCTAATCGTGACTAAAACGGTTACTGCCAACCTGATAAAATTTACATTTATTAGTGTCATGCTGAACGCCGCGATTTCGAAGAGATAATATTAACAAATCGAGCACTAATCGGTAATTGCGCACTCTCGCAAATGGGGCGCATTATTGGGTCAATCGATTTTTTCTTTCTGTCACAACCTGTCCGCTGAGGACGACTAATTAACCCGACCATGGCGAATGTGGAATAATTCTCGACTAAAATAAATCACTGTCGATTTCTACAAGGATAAAAAAGCAAAGTCCCACCAATATCTGCTTCAAAAAATTGCTAAGAACGAAGTGAAATAATAAAACCAAACATAATAACATTCACATCCAGCAAGAACACACCAAAAATTACAACAGACAAGTCTCTAAAAGAGACGGAGATAGAGGAACCAAGATAAGGTGAGTTAATTTTCGAATTACAATGAGGTCGCCAAAGTGTAGCAAAATTTTGGAAACAACCAAATCCTGAAAGAAGCAAAATTTCACAACTGTTCAAATATTTTGATCGTAAGTTTTCTGAAAGTAGTAATAACATGCTGTCAAATGTAACAATCAACATGTTGTGGGCAAGCAATTGCACCAAATGAGTTAAATGGGGCTTAATGACAACATTCATTAACACTTTCCATGTTAAACATGGAAACTGATTTTTTTAATTGATGACAAAAAATTTCCTATGATTCCTTTCGAGAAAAATAATTTTTGAAAGAAAAATCGTAATTCTGATGTTTTTCTTTGACAATTTAAAAGACATACAGGATCGATATTTATTTAAGAAAAGTGAATTTTCGATTTTTAATTCAGCACAATGATAAATTAACAAAAAACCTAAAAAAAAAAAAACGTAGAAACGTGTGAATGTGTGAATCTTTATACAAACCGTCTTAATGCAATATTCGGCATAGATTGGTTAATGATACAAGGGTCAAAAATGAAAAACATTTTCACAATTTTAATTGACATTTTACGTAATCCAAAAATATTTCAACGCTGCACAATTTCTGTTATATGCGCAACTGATTTTCAAAAGTTGATATAAGCATTACTATTTTGCTATAAATGCCACTTTGCATACTTTGTAAACCACCTAGCGACTCAATCTATTTTTAAAAATTATTTAATTTGTAAGAGGTTCTCACGATTTGGACCAAATTTTATATAATTCGTGTTAAATACCAATAAGATATATTACGTAAAATAAAGGGTATTCTTGTTATTCAACACTTTTGAATTTTTAACTGCGAATCTTCGAAATCTAGATTTAAATGGAATAGAAAAAAGTCTTTTTAAAGAAAGGGAGCCTCCAATTGCTTCGTGAATGTGTTTTTCAACATTTCGGTCGAATATCAAATGGTTAGGCTACAAAAATTTAGGAATTCTTGAATCCTCCATTCAAAATGGTACAGAACTCTATTTTTCAACGAGATACTGTCATCCATAGAGATATATCCACTATTCATTGTTATTTTGACTAAATAATTAATTAACCTAGCTAGCAATGGTTAGCTCTTTTCCTCTTAAAATTAGGATTTTGTGATTAAAGCACCATTTCGACTTGGTGACAGGTGCGTTTATTTTCTTTTTGATATCCTTCTCGCTCCAAATACGCCCCAAAAGCGCCTCTATGTTTTATTCCAACAAAATACAAACATTACAAATATTTCGATTTAGACTCCGTAATTAATTCTGACAATTGAAAAGCGCGTTATCAAATTTCAGTCGTACCAAGCGACGCAAACTTGAAAAAATAGAACCTCCAATGTTTACTAGCTATCGCAAAAGTTTCTAAATCTTCTTAAGCAACGTTACTTATCACCAGTTGAATATCAGTGGGATATTTTATTGTAAATGTCGGTAATCGACATTCACAGCCTATTTAACCTACCATAACGAATTCAACAAACCATAAAACGACATTGGCCATCTTCAACATGCCTCGATTAAAATGAGAGTACAATAAAAACCGTTGTGGAAGGATATGTCAATTATTATTGACTTATCTTTGTTTCTATGATTGGCAATTTGGCCATTTTTATTTCTCAATAAATTAAACTAATTCTGACGATTTCAAAAAAAAAAAAAAAAAAATACATACCGAATTTCATCGTACTCTGTTCAACTCTGAATTATGTTACTACAAATCTGCAGCAGTTCGAGGGGCTTTTTAAACTGTTATTTGTATTTTTTAAATTCTAAATGACAAAAAAATGGTTGAAATTCCGAATGCAAGTTCGCATATTTCTCGAAGCGATGAAAAGCGAAAATTAGAAAAAAATGGATTCTGTTGTAATGCCACTCGATACATCCAATGGAGAAACACGATATGTTTATACATGAATATGTTAACTCGCAATCGGCGAAGGAAACACTAATTTGTTGTGCAACTTTTTTAGACATTCGCGTGCACCGCCACTATCTCGTCCCTCTTGTAATTGGCCACACTTCGATTAGTTTGCGTCTTCATATTGTGGCCACACCTAAATAAAAACTACTCCGCTAAAAGTCCCAAGGATCGTCCTCGTCCTAATATCGAAACCATAAACATCTGACGTCGAGAGCGCCGAGAATGACATTTTTAATTTTCTTATTGCTTGCAAATGGCACAGGCAATTTAGAGCTTATTCGAAGAGTAAAAGATGGCGGTTGTTAGGGACCTATCTCCATGGCGATGTAATGACGGGAAAACCACGAATTCACCGCCGACAGTGATCGAAGGGAACAAACAACGACGTGAAAAAGGACGATACATCCTGGGCCCAACATCAACATATTTACCGAGCGAACAAACACCGAAGAAGCCCCATCATTGGCGCTTTTCGACCTCATCGACGAAAATACGACGCTGAACAACACGGAGGTATTGTGTTGCGCCCGTTTTCGCTGCACTTTCTCGGAAAGAGCAAGTGGAAATAAATGAATTCTAGTTTTGAAATCGTTGCGGCCTTCAAATACATTGCTAATTTGATACATCTGTTCGTTCTGAAAATAACCGCCGGACTCCAACCGAATAAAACAAACGCGCGAGTTCACGGAGGATTAATGGTGAAACCAATGAAAAATGCAATTAAAATTGCTCATGTCGTTATGGGGGGTCATAAATCGAGTGTGATGGCCTCATCAAACATCAGACACAATAGACCATGGGATAGGTTAGGGCCGACATAAAATGCGCGCTCGCCGTCGCGACGCTCTCCTGCGATTTCGCGAAGGCGAAAACGAATTCGCTCGCCGATCGTTGGTAAAACAATTCGACCGTGAAGAAATCCACCTGTTAACACGTCCACAACAACATGAATTTCGATGGAGTTGGTCGGGTATGGAAGGACGGAGCACGTGGGCACCTTCGCCGGCAATTTTGACTTGATCCGCATTTATTTTAATTGGCTTTCATGTCGACTTTTTTCGCGGGCACATGTCAAAAAAAGCTCTTTGAACATCAACACGTTTTAAATTTAATAAATAAATAAATGTGCGCCCTGGCCAACAAAAATAATATCGGACGGACAGTACCTTCGGGCTCTCCGATGATAATTAATTTCTTCATAAAATCGTAATAAAACGCTGTAATGGGTGTATGATGTACTCCCCTTCTTTATTACTGGATTTAATCGCGTTCTTCATTACTGTGAAAACAAGATGAACATACGAACGGCACTAACTCGGATTAATTAAGCTAATTCGTACCAAAACGAAACAACGGATGGAGAATGTTCTTCAAAACATTAAATTCAAGTGGAATATTATTTACTCAACTATTCTCAGAACGCATTCGAGGAATTCTTTTCTTCTTTCTTTTTATAGCTCTTAACGAAGAAACCCACAACGCAACAAATCAAAATTTTTTGATTAGGTTACCAAGGAAGATTAAGGTTATGCAATTAAGTCTATGTCATTGGTTTTAAAGATGTGTAAGTTTCGAAATACAATTTTTTCAAAATATTTCACTCTTGTTAAAGAAAATGCAAATTCCTACACGGTAATAACGTTCTTTTCCGCCAAAATGTATAACAAAATAAATTTTTAGACTCTTGGAAAACTACCTTCTACATTTAAATAATGGAACATTTGTTTATAAAAGGAAACATTAAGATATAGAAGTGGAAACCTATTTAACAGTTAAGTTACTAATTTTAGTGCATTGTTGGAAATACAAAGTTAATTTAAGAGACAATTGGTCTTTCGATTTTGACAAATTCTGTGCCATGTATCTAGAACCTCTTGTCAAATTCACCTACCTTTTACCTCTATTTGTCTGTTCTATCAATGACTTGATGGCTTAAAAAACGTTTTCAATTTATACCGAAATTTATCTATAACGACATTTAACAAGTGTTGACCTTATTGCCTTTAAAATAATTGTTCTTTTTTTTTTTCAATTTATGTGACTTGAAAAATAATTTGCTACACCTAACGTTATATTGTTATAAGCGAATCAATTTCACACCTTTCCAATGTACTGTATGAATCAGTACATTGTTCAATTAATAAAACATGCCTTTAATGTCAATATTTTCTATTAAATTTACAACGTAACTCTTCTTTTCTTTTGATCTTGTAACTCAAATTTTACAAAAAAAAAGATTTCTTTATTTTTTTCCTCAATCTTCTACAACTTTCAAATCTGTTGTTAAATAAAGACAAAAAAATTGCAATGAAAACGATTTTCAACATTTGCTACAATAACACTTTCAGGTTTCTTTTTTTCCTCAGTAGAGGTTTATTTGTTATTACCAGTCAAAATGGTACTACTATTTTAAAAGTTCCATACAACTAAAATTACATTTTATTTTTTAACTTGAATTAAATCTTATTTTAATAAAAACTGGAAATGTTATGACATTATTTTTGTTATACTCTCTTCGCTCTCCAACAGTTTACTCATTACTCTTAATTTCTTAATTATTGAAGTCATGCCAAAATACCTTAAGTATTATAAGAAAAAAATGTTACAATAATAAATAGTTTATTCCAAAATACCGGTCTCTTTCTTTAGGAAATATATCCTTCATTTTAACACTTCTTTAAAATTCCACAACTCTATCGTGAATGGCTCATTTACCCTTAAAGCAATCACCGTGCTTTAGAATACATTTTCATACATAGGAAACTTTATTAATATTTAAAATTTTGATTTTTTTGAACGACTCTACTTTGAAAAGTTATGACATCGAAGAGTTTCCAGCAGATGTGATGATATTCTAAAGTTCAATGTAAGAAACACTATACCATCTTCGATATTAACAAATAATTAAATTTTTCACTAAAACTTTGGTGGAAATTCTGAAGCAATTTCACGAGAAAGCTTCCAAGTTAACAGGAATTTTGTTAGTTCAATAAACCTTTTGTGAACCTTTCTCATTTTGATAACGACCATCTTACAGTGTCACGTCGAGTCAATTATATTAGCAGCTGATTAATTTCACACGATAAATTCGTCGTAATCAGAACGAAGTAAGAGAGTTTCTTCTACTAATCACACTGAGCATAATCTACTAATCTATTATTTATCGAACAAAAAAAATATATTGATCCGTTTTTTATTATTTTAATTTACTACCGACAAGTAAAATACCGACAATAAAACTTACAGTAATTCTCAAAATTGTATTAAAAGCATTGTGAACCAACAGTGTATGATTGTTTGAAAAAATCGATTCTATATTCGACAATTTAATTATCTCGGTAAGATGGAATGTGACGTCATCCATGCCATTCACCTCAATAATAAACGACATTATAGCAACCCTGCTACGCAACAAAATGTGTCAGTTAACTGAACTTCGTAAAAATACATAACTCTGATAACAATTTTTAAAATTTCTGTACATTTCAGACGACTGAAATAGAAAGCAAACGTTACTAAAATCGTTACAGTTGTCCTCAAGCTGAAAATTTAAAAATTTAAAAAAAAAATCTCTTTAATACATGAAATATGTTATCAAGAATCCGTGTTCTCCGAACAATAATTCACTTTTACACTGAAATATTCATTGCCAACATGAGAACTTATCGCACATTTCAAATCGATCACCGATAAATTCCGTGGATTACGAAAATTATTACCCTCGGTGACAATTTAAGGAGCCATAAATCTCGAACCAGTTAAAAGTGTGAAGACTGAAAAATTTTATTCCTTCGCCATGATTTACAGTTTTAATAAAAATTCAATCTCCCATTCGCCATCGAAACACCGAATAAATTTCTTCCACAGTGGAGGAATAACGTACAATACCGAGCCAAACATTCCGCATCAAATGAGCCACATTCTTCACGTGACACTGTCCATCCGAACGAAACGGTGACAATCAACGAAACGAGATTTTAGACTAACCTTCTAATTTTGGGGGATGAGTCCTTGAATTCAACTTTCAACTCAATACTTGGCAACTTCAAAAATTCATCATGTCAAAATAATTGAGGGCCACCATTATGACACTCGACAGTTCTCTTTATTGCCTCTTCAACCACGTGAAGAAGCTGTTATTTTTTGCTTCAGCTCCACAAAAAGCCAACTGATAACGATAAAATCAGACGAGAAATATATCACCGACCCCAAAAGAGGGGCAAGGGCGCGAGCCACTTTAACTCACCAAGTATTTTGCATCGAACAATTTTATTTATCATTGCAATGAATTACTGCAACATTTTTTTTCAAAAACACCCCATATACGATGTCGTACCAAATAGTGGGCTAACTTCACCAGAATTTGCCGATTTATTCAACAATTTTTCTCTGTCATTGGCAACAGCATGAAATTGGATAACTGTGCAATGTAATAACCCATATTGCGCAAAAAAAAACATATGAAGTTACAGTTGCTATTTGGTATCGGCCTACGATAAATATTTTAGTCTTGTTTTGCTTCATATTACGCCACTGATATAGTAAGATGTGTACAAAATAACGCTTTATAATTAAACGTGATTTTCCTGGTATCTCTCGAAACATCAACTTTTGGAATTTTTGATGCAAATAAGACAGCCTCAATAGTTTAAAAGTTAAATAAAGTTCGACGCCGAAGGGCAACTTCGCCTCAATAAAATCGTATCTTAACGAAGTACGTGTTACCCTTATTTTAAATTACAAATGATTTTAAAGGCGATAATTTAAAGATTTTTTTTGAAAAATGCAAGCAATAAGAAACAACGCTATTTTTCCTGTGATAAATGATACTTGATAGTAACACGATATTACCAAAGGTCACAACATATTCTATGTCAAAACAGATATTTTTGTTTTTGTTTGTAATACATTTTTGGGACATTTAGATTTTCTCATATTGTTTATATTGGGCATATTTCCACGTAATATGACCATTTCGATGTACTTTTAATAACCTCCCTTTATTTAAACAAGTTCCAGTTAAAAGTGCTTGCAGTTTTGATCGTTTATTGCGAAATCAAATTCAAGAAACAACTAACAGCGATATTTTTGTATTTTAACACTGTATTTAAAAGAATCAATTTCAAACGTTCGAACGAAACAGCAGAAACATGAAATATCACACATGCACCAGTTTTCAAAAGTCACGATTCAAAAAAAAAACAAAGTCATGCAAAGTAACCTCAGTTTACGGTGCTTAACTAAGCATGTTGCTATTGGAAACAGTATTTATCTGTGACGTCACATGTCACAAAGCTGGCTTAAACAAAATAACAACAACACTCAAGCGTCTTTTCCCCAAACGGGATGAAACGCGACCTTGGGATCGATTCGCCCGGCATTTTCTCCATTTCTGGCTGAAAACCAGCACTGGCGACAGAAAACAGACGTGAGAGGGTGGGAATAAAACGTAATTTTATCGCCAATCAATAAACAAATACCACATTCGCTGTGGGCGACGTGAACATAGATCTCCTCCGTGGAAGAGCCGCGGAGGAGAGCGCCGCGATTCCGCCCTGCAGTCGTATTTACCCCGAGTCTGGGAGCACCTAACCTAACCTTGCAGCGCCACGACCGCCTGGAGGCGCCCGCACGGGCTGAAAACCGCCCGGACGAGCGGCGGGATGGTGATTTCCTTACCTGTTTCGTCAAAAATCATACTGAGCCGTATCCAAAACCGTGAAAAGTTTGCTGGGAAGCCAAACACTATTCAAGGTCTTGCTACATGAAAACACTGAATCCTGCCCTGGAACAGTCCCATCGGGGGCTCGCACTGCACAACTCGCCGACTGAAACCCCAAACACAACACCCGCAAGACTGTTACCAGCCCCTATTGCACCGAAACACGTGAAAAATACCAAAAAATAGCACACGTCGGAGAAAAGGTTGTTTTCAACATGGCCGACACAAAACTCGGCTATTTCACAAGGATTTGTTGACCCTGGCTCCACGGCGGATGCGATTGGTCAACGCAACGCGGCGCGGTTCCCCATTGGTCCGATTCAAGGTTATGGACAAAACATTGACATGCACCTGTCAGCACCGACGTCCAGATCGGCGGATTTCTCGCAGGATCCGAGGCAAGTCGACGCGAGGAAAGCCCCGAATTCGGGTGCCCCGATCGATGACTGCCCACGTTACGCTCCGGCTGGCCAGAGCGGGCCCAGGGCTCCAACGGGCCACCAAATTGAACTGCGGTGGCGCCCTCTGCGCAGCTCCGGCGCAACACCGAAACCGCCGCTGGGGGCGCCACGCTACCGAATCGATTCAAATCAAAAATGAAAAATTCACGCTGAAAATGTCACACTTTCGTAGTTCTCTACGTTATCGCTTTTCATGAATGCGGAATTTATAATTATGTGGATTTCCACTGGAATTATTATCTATAATAATTTACAGCGAAATTGGAAACATGAATGATCATTTCAGTGAGTGGAGTCAGTAACCCTAGAGGGCGCGCGCCGGCGCCAAATTCAAACGCGGGTTCGAAGGGCGCATTAAAAAACGGGAATTTCTCGCGTCGTGGGTGCACAACGTGGCCATTTAACTCACCTCTGGTCCGACATGCTGTCTTCGCCGTCTCCGAAATAGAGAAAGTGCGAGTTAAAGGAGTCCATGGTGCCGTGCCGAAAAAATCACACATGACGATCAATTTCGAATTTTGCGGCGAAAGCGACGTCGGCACGGTGCGGTTTTGACATGGTATCGAAACATGAGTGCCGCGTCCCCCCGAAATTCCGCCGGCACGTCGGTGTCAATTGATTTTCACATGGTAAATTTGCGATTTTCGTATCGATGGAGAAGTGCAAGGGGAATCGTGTTGGCTGAGACTCCCTAATCTCCATGCGCTCCGTGCTTGACAACAATGTTGCTAGGCAACCAGCAACGCGTCACTATCCGTTTCGTCGGAGCATTTGCATGTAGACTGGAGCGTTTTATTCGGATGCGAAATTGTTTTATGGAGTTAAATAATGTATTCACATGGGGGGCTTAAATATTACATTTCTCAATTTCGGAGGGTCTCCCCTGGAATGAGATTAAGACCCTTTCTTGAATTTCGCAGTAAGCGTGAGAGTTTCACGCCGCATGAGCCCCTTGGAAACGTTCAAGTGTGAAATAATACACTTTTTTCAAATTTAAATGTCTTGAAATATTAAATCAACAGACAGACGTTGTTCGAATTGTCGATAACCAAAAGAGGCTGTATTTCCAAGTTATTAGATAAAATTAGCTAATATAACACTAACATTGTTAAATATTTATTATTTAATGAGAATGTACAGTTTGTGGAATACTGCTCAAGCTGTCGATTAATAAATAATTTATGAATTTTAAATTTAAAGTCAAATTTATTGATCGAATCACAAAAAGTGGCTGTTTTGCTAGTGCCTAATGCTGGCTGGAAAATTGCTTAATATCGGATGGAATTCAATTAACGAGATCGGACAGATATTATTACGTTGGATTTCTTCTTGTCCTTTTACTTTACAACATCAATTTGCATAATGGAAAATCAGTCCAGTTCTCTTCGTCATCGCTAAAGGTCCCGTGAGGTCATGAAACCGATATGAAACTGATCACTTCGTATAATTTCCTGACGTGTTTCAAGTCCAAAGCAGAATTCTGACGTTTTTATTTGTTTAAATACAATAGTTTCAGGGACTAAGATTTTGATATGAAGCAAGAGTTTGCTGATTGCTTCCCAGATTGTTATACCTTCTAATGACTTTTTTACGTTTTAGGATTAGAACGTCAATGATTAATATGATTCTTTATGATGATCAAAAATTCAGAATTTACAAGCATTTATCTACAAATTTTGTGAGTATTCAGTAGTGCTAAACGGATCCAAATTTTTTGGTGAATCCGGATCTTGCAAAAAATGATTTGGGATTTTAAAATATCCGTATCCGGATTTGCTTCTATAACCGGATCTAATCTGGATCAGATCCGGATCTAATTATCTTATCAATACTCAGTTAATAGCCGGTTTTCTGAAACTGATGT
>QDEB01076233.1:3322-15430 GCA_004193795.1 Asbolus verrucosus
CTAGTAGTTAATAATGAAAAATTGTTCACCTGTTTTTACATGTAGGTAGAGAAACGGAATTTCACAGCATTCTTGCATGTCAAAATATAATGATATATTACTAGTAGTGGAAAAAATTTGTTTATTAGTTGCAACTTTTTATATAATTACATCGATGCAAATGTGAGATATATTAATACCATTCACTCGTGAAAGGATTTGACCTTGAAGCATTTTTGTTAATAGCATTGTTGATGTTATTAGCAAATTTATTACAATTTATTCGAAGTATTTCTTCTAAACAATGTCTGATTTAGTAACAGGCAGGATATTGCACAAATGTATCACAAAACAGATAAAACAACAAACACAACGCAAACAAATAAAAATCATAAAAAAATATACACGATCGTAATATGAATTAAATATGAATTAAAAATTGTGTGCATCGGAGTAAAAATACTCACATTTTCCACTTTCTTAGACACTTCTCTCGTTTAAAATTCCGCTTCTGGCATATTTAACTATGGCAGAGGCAAATAAAAAGCAAGCAAAACAATTCTGAACGAAATAATGTAATGCACTGCAAGTATACAATGTGCAACTTCGCATAAGCCAGCCATAAAACGAACAATTATTTTCTCGAGATTTCTTGAATATGTCTCCTGATTTTCAGATCTCACCTGCGATTTAACCTTCAGACAAGTGATTTAATAATTTTTTACGAATTGTGTGCATATTGCTGCATATATTCAATAAATAAATAATGTAAAATTTGCTCTTTACTTCTAGAAAAGGGAAGTTTAACCAGTTCAAGACAAAATTAGTGAAAATTAAAAAAAAAATTGCATTGTTTCGACGCGATTGTCCTTATATCACTCGACTTCTCAATAGTTCCTAGAATCGAATCTTTCAATATCATTTTGATGTCTTTACAATTTTGGAAGCAGATTCCAGCAACAATGCTTTTTCTGCTGTACTGTGGGTTGCAGGTCTGCATAATGTAACAGTCATGATGAAACGAACCGAATTTTTCTCCCCTAATAAGAAATAATCTTGCTTTTAATAAAACTTGGCACTCCAGAAAAAGTCGATTGAAAGTTATGTGCAGTTAGAGCGTCTACTTAGTCTACTTAGGAATTTTCGGAGTTTAATCAGAACTTTTCAAGTTTCACGTTCCTCGACACGTAACAGATTTCCACCAATACAGGACAAATACATCATCAGCCTGGAAAAGTCAAAATCGCAACATTTCGTTTTTATTGGCCAACATTCTTAAAATCGTACAACGTTATCATAACCGTGGACAAAGGAGCAGCACATCATAGACAAAAAATAGGTACGTATGAATGCCCCAAAGTGATAAATCCTCTTCAGCGTCGGTGCTGTCATCGCCAGTTATGCTAGACCCTCGACTAGGTGTCAGATTATGTGGGTGAGGCTTTTATGCTTTTGCAGTGTTCAAAGAAGCCGTGAATTAATTATTAATTTGATAAAACGAAGACGTGTCACAAAGAGGCGAGAGGGAACGCTAAAATTTTTCGCTCGCGTCTCTGTCGCATTCAACTCTGCACCAAAATGCACAAGACTTAAACCTAATAACAGCTCCGGCGAGCTCCTAATTAATTTGCGGAAAAGTGGAATACACATGGGAGGGCCCGGTTCATTTCCAGAAAAACCGACTCCTCACCGCACATTAATTTTTATAAAGTTTAATTACATTTAATTAATTTCGCGGTTGACGAAATTTTTAATGTAGGAAACGTAGCATGAATCCGTTTTTTCCTTTTGGAAGTGTGAGGGCGGCTGCAATCGATATCAAAGTGTGAAGAGTTGGTCAAGTCGTTAAATATTTTATAACGCTACCAACATCCTGGTTGTTCTGCTTGCCAAAAACTGGGAAAAAGCGCCCGGCCAGGAGGGTTTAATTTCTTTTTCGTTTAATGTTTTAATGGAATTTCACCGCGAGTTGACCAAAATCGCTGCGCAGATAAATCCGGGCCCATTACGGTTAACTGTGCGTTTTATGAGTATGCGAAAAATGCGTAATGACGCATTTCCCATCGTTTTTGATAGCGCCATTAATAAATCAATCACTCTGAATTTCGTTGTTGCGCCGCTAATATCGAATCAACGCCTCGGTGGTCCTTCCGTCCTTTGATTTTTGCAGGTTGCTGGGTTTCATTGATATACGGAATCAACGATCGGGTTTTTATTTCGTTTTTACTACACGGCGTTCCAGCTTCGCCAAACGGAGGTTTGTTAGACCACATAAATACAGAGATGGAACGGATTTACGAGAGATATGGGTGTCGAATACGAGAGTTTCCTGTCTGCTTTATCGAAAATTATTTGTAGGCATCTCTTTGATCCGACTCCGAGTCGTACTCCTATCTGGGGTCACAATGGCGACGGTAATGGAGACTTGCTCCTTGTTTTCGACTCTGACTAGGTGCGGAGCTGCATTGTGGGGTTGATTATCAAACGCGAACCATGAACTGGGTGGCGATATCAAAATATTACATTTTTCAAAACCATCTCTTTTATATATCGAATCTGGCTTTATTTCAACTCCTCTCCACATCAACACACAAAAGCGTAAAACATTTTCTTCTTACATTTATACATTTTCCAACCAACTGTTTCAGTTCAAATGATATTCGAAATTCGACTTTTATAATTCAGAAGGGAAAGACTGTGGCTGTCAAAATTTCTATCATCAATTTGTGTTTAAAACAGCTTGACGACAGCTGTAGGTTTTGAAAATAAAACTAGAGCACACATTTTATGTTGATGTTAATAGATGACAGATCACAGTAACTGGCCCTAGATGAGTCACTCTCCCATATTAATCAGATTGCTGTGATCTGTCATCTATGGTTATTGTTCTGAAAGTTGCATTGCGCATGATATCCTTTGAAACCTTCGTTGGGGCAGATTTTATTTTAGCANNATTTTTGTTAAATCGTTGGAAATGGTTTTATCTGGAATTGATGGATCTGAATCAAATTGTAAATATCCGTAAAATGATTTTTTTCAACAGTTGTGGAGTAGCTGACGTTGAGGTCTCTTAAGAAACACTTACGTTATCGAAAAATTGTTGTTCTAAGTTATCTCCACAAGTGTAAATGGTACATTTTCAAAAAAATCTAATTTGGACAGAAATAAAATAAATAAAAATCGAATACAAAATATATTCAAAAATCAAAAAAATATTGGACACTACAATTAAAAAAATTCCACTCTATATTTGAATATCATCAATAAAAAATCTGATAAATCTAAAGGCCTTTTAAATTTGAACAGTTTGAAGCAATACTATATATTATGTGAAATTTTGAAAATAAGTGTAATAAAGGAATGAAACGTTTGGAGAAAAAAGAAAATTTCAAGAGAAGAACTTAAGAAAAAATAAAATAGTACAAAGAAACGTGTGAAAAAAAAAACGAAAGCTAGAATGAGAGGGATTAAAAAAAGTTAATAAAAAAGCCTGGAAGTCGGAGCGTGTGGATCTTTAAACTCAGTGGATTTTTGATTGGTGTGGATCTTTGAAACTGATTTAATTTATTTGATCTGGGTGCAGAATCTGCACCTAATATTAGCGTACTCGCATTATTTTGCACGCATTTTCATGTGAAATGATAACTCGAATTATATAGGCAAGTTTGTAACACGTAAAGCAGGATCGTGACTATTTGGTTGCCTATATGTTAAAATTCAAGGGGCAGATTAGAAACCTGCACTAGGGTTGGAGCAGTTAAAAAATCCGCTAGTCCCTAATCCGCCAGATGGCAGCATGTGGGCCTCGAGTCACTTAAAATTTTGAAAGCTAATAACTCAGGCGCTAAGTAACCGATTTTGATTTTCTTTCTTTTGTTTGCCTCCATTCGATGTTTGTGACAAACCGACAAAATTTCATCGTGTTATCTTGATTAATAATGTAGGGAGGCTTTGCGCCCCCCACAACCCTTTGAGCTGTATTGCCTATTAACGAAATTATATCTACGAATTTAACAAAGAATCTGTACACAAAATTTGAACTCGATAGGTCAAAGCGTTCTCACGTAATCGACGTGATGTCCTAGAGGAGCAGCGAGCAAGCGAGCGAACAGGCGAGGGACAAAAAGCAACAAAGTGTTTAGTAATAAATTTAATGTAATACGGAAGATGAGTAAAGAAGGTGAAGTGTTGAAAATAAATACGAAAAAGCATTGAAACATTTGGAGAAAAAAAAATCAAGGTACAAAGAAGAGATAAAAAGATGTGAAAATAATAGATGAAATTTAAAAAAAAAAAACCTTACTATTTAACAGTCTTATATATTGAGAAGAATATTCAAAAATATAAAGTTTCTTGTAGGTTAGACCAGAAAATATAAATAACTTACTCATAATTTGCCGAAAACTTTTATTGCAATAATTAATGTTGAAATTTAAAGACAATTTAAAGAATTACAAAGAGAATGAATAAGATATATGTCGACATCACAGGAAGAAGAAACAAAGGCCGTAAGGCATAGAAAATACAAAGAAAATAGTTATCGCGGTATAGAAATTGTCGAACTGCGATAAAAGAAGTTTAAAGAAACAATAATTGAGAGACAAAGATTATAAGTTAAAAATAAATGTAACTAAAAACTGAAAAGTTGGAAAAAAATCAAAAAGAGGTTAAAGACATAAAGATATGGAAACAAGAGAAAATGAAAAGGAAAGATAGGAAAAAACTGAAAAGGAGTTAAAAACAAATAGAATATGTTGACACACAAAGATAAAAAAAAATTGAAACAGGGAAATTTTATTAATGAAGAAATCAGTAACATAAAGAGACACAAGTAAACAAATATGAAAGAAGATATTGTTGCAAAATGAATGAATGCTGCAACATTTGGAAAAAAAAGACGAATAATAAAAAGAAGGAAATAAAGGAACAAAAGTCCAAAAGAAAGAGATGGTTTATGCAAGAATGGCTTCTGATTCTCCAGCTAGGGCGATTCTATGAAAAGAGATGAATAGGTTGAAAAAGAAAGAAAAACATAGGCGCATTGAAGAAATTAGTCACAGTTTTGTTCAAAAAACGGAAACAGCAGAGCTAAAAAAGCACGGAGAATGAGAGAAAAAAATAGCAAGAATTCAGCCGAAAAGGTAGTCCCGAGATAGAAGAAAAAGATGTAATTATTCTACGCACCAGTAAGAATAGCAGCTGAGTTCCTCAATAACCCAAATAATTTAGTAATGGGGTTATCGAAATACGAAAGGACAAGCTCCATTCCGAGCGGTGGCCTCTCGTCGTTCAGAATTCCACCGCAGATCGAACTCCTTATATCTCCAAACATATAGACTCGCCATAAAACGGAAATGATCCCATAAAAATATGGCGGGTGCGTTGTTAAGATAAAGCCCTCTCTCATACACCTCCAAATAATTCCCGTCCATTGATTTCCCGAATTTATAACACTCGCCACCCTCCACTCTGCCACATGTAAAACTTTACTTTTCAGATTACACCGAAAGTAAAGCTCGAAGTTGGCGACACGTTTCCTAGCCGTATCTGCGAAACGGTTAAAAATAATTGCGACGGAAAAGGCTACAATTCCCTCCTTTTGAATGAACGGATTAATGAATGACTCGCAGGGGTTGGTCACACCTAATTGCCAGGTGAAACCCTTCAATGCGACGTGACAAAAGGCGGATTAAAGCCGAGGATTTCACTAATAAGGCTGGCCCATTTCGAAAACGACACTATTTGTAACACAAAAAATTCAATCCAAAAAGCGCCACCACTTTCGATTTTTATTCTCTTAAAGCATATTTTTTGTCAACGGTATCAAGAAAAGGTTTCAAGCGAAGGTGCAGGCCCTGAAGCATAACAAGATATTTAACACGTTATTCGCCCGTGAGAGACGTGGGACCTTGAAGCGCTATGTCCTCAGAACGTTTCTTACAAAATCGGATTTTTTTCTAAACAATTTAAATGACATCAACTGTAATATTCTGTAGGATAACTCACATATTCATTTCAGGATATTCATTTATTGGAAGCAGCAGCCCAACGTCACTAATTGTAAGTTATTTTGGGTTGCAATAACTGAGACTTTTGGGCGGTATTTGGTGGAGGCCATTGCCGAAAAGTGCGACATGATGAGAGCTTGTAAATCGCCTGTGCTGAAGAATACCCAAACATGCAAACAGTGATCGCAATCTGGAGTTTACAGAGTTTATAGTTCGCATTTACGTTGACAACAGCACCGCTGTTTTGGTAAATCGTAACCATAAACAAACAGATTTAGAATGCGCTTCGTGTATATCGAAAACGCGGTCTCTGAGCGCGCATGCGCGTTGGTCGGCCGTTTTTCGCGAAATCAAATTTCAGTTGCGACATACTTAAATCGGAGTTCGGCTGAAAACGACGAAAATGTGGGTCACGTCCCACATGGTGGAGTTTTTCGATTCGTTTTTAACGGCCGCTTCTGCGAGTCATCAACATTTTAAAGTTTCCGGCAGAAATGCATTTTCGGAGTATGCAAAGTTTCGCCGTAGGAAATTTCACTTTGAGGGGTAGTTCCTGAAAAGAGTAATCAGGGGATTATCCGCTTGCTTTCGTCTTTGACCTATCGGAATGCGAATATCAAGTTCCATCAAAGTGGATTCGGTTGTTTCAGAGGTTGAGTGTGTACAACAATCAAAAAACCAAAACAAACGATGGAGAAACGAAACTGTTAACTCATGATCAGCAATAAATCATTGTAATCATTATCGCTTACATATTCGATTTCTTGATGTCGCTACTCAGCATTACTCCCTCAGTAATTAAGATTAATTGATATTTAAATGGTAAGTTATCAGAAAACATATCCACTAAATTTAATAAGAGCAAGCAGCTGTTTAGAATTTTGCTTTTGTGTTTATTAAAAAATTATTCTGATTCATTAGTAGAAAATGAACGAAATATTGTAATTACATATATTTTGAAATGTTGAGTCGCTCGAAATCTTTATCAATATTGATAACTTGATTTAAAAAAAACAACTAGTGATCTCGGAGTCGAGTCGCCAGTTCGGCAGTGCGTACTAATGAGGCTAAAATCGGTCTGTGGTTGCTGAATTGGCAGTTCGATTCTCTACGAGGAATATTTTTTGAAAGAAATGATGCGACATCAGAATGCTTCCGTCAATAATTATTTAAAACAGCAGGGAGGCGATTTTTGAGAATCTCGTCAATCAAATCTAAATGTCAAGCATTCACCAACAGTTTCAACATTCATCAGCATTTTCCTGCCAGCTCGCTAGAATTTTGCTGGTTGCTGGCACAGCAGTTTTGCATATATAAAATTTATCCATCTATTGTAATTTTGATAAAGCCCTTACTCAGAATCTGATTTAGTTTAACAATAAATAAATAAATATGGAAATCTTAGCGAATTACGTAAACACAGCAACTTAAAGGTGTTGAGGAATTAGATATGTTTACTGAAACATCAATTAACTGAACGTTATCACAATATTTATAATAGAATTTGAGATAACACGGTAAAGGTTAATGCAAAACCAACTTCGAATAGACCTCACGAACCGCAATAAATCATCAATGGGAAACTAGGCGGTTGTAACTAAGCAGCATACTGCCTCGAGCGAACGAAAACAAAAAAGTGATCCACGTGCGGCGTTATTCTCTCAAAATAAAAATGTTTATTAGCTTCGAAGTTTTTCCATTGAAATCGCCACTTTTTAGGACACTTTTTTGGCCATCGCCGTGTCGGAGTGAAGCCTTATGTGAAAAAGACTTAATAGCAGAAGCAAAAATCGATTTGTATTTCCTATATAAACGCTGAAAATACGGTTTCATGTTTGATTGAGTTTCAGCGCGATTCCTGAAGGTGATCTTGATTTAATCGACGTTCGGGAAAAAATCCCAGCCACTTATTCCAGCGAGTTATTGGACTCGCCTAATATTTGCCGGGAGATCTGGGGACATCGCGGAAGAGTTAAGTACGTATGAATGGAAAGGGGGCAAACTGGGGCGAGTACACGAGAAAAGAAGAGTAATCAATACGGTTGGCAGGCAGCGGTACAATGTGTCAAGTCTCCACCAGGCTCCTGAAACCTGAAATTCAGCCAGCGACAGAGTCAAGCACCTCTGGATTTTATTACTGCGGTTATAATTCCGGTAGTTTAATCGTCTTTCATCAAACTGACGTTGATTGCATTACGCCCGCCTTCAACAAGTTGCTGTTAACGATCATATCGAAAATGAGGGGTGATCTTTGCTCATTTCCTCTCCCGCTCGCCTCATTATTAGATATTTGAAACGTACCGACTGAATAACGGCACAAAAACCGAGGTTCAGACGGCCTCGGCTGAAAAATCGGCGAGGATGTGGAGTTTCTGCATTATTTCGCGTGTGGCGTTGGGCACGTGTCTCTTCATAACCCCCGGCGTTGTCTCTAATTCTCATTACGCCAATTAGGGTGGCAGGAATAGCCACACTCCACTCGTGTCATTATTTATTAATTCGCTGCCAATGACGAGGAGCATTTACCGCGATTACGGCAAACAATTCATTTGCCCGTTACGTTTATTTCGCCACAAAAAGGGGTCGAAAGTTATTGCCGAAAAAGACGACGTTCGGCTGCCTTGCCGTGCAAGGTCGCGAATTTTCCGTTTTTCACCTCCTCGAAGGAAAAATTACGGATTGACAAGTTCCTAAATTCCGCCGGTCCGTCTGTTTCTTCAGCCAATCTTCGAAACTACTGGAGGGATCAAAACGAAATTTTGCATACAGATTATGTTAGTACCAAGAATGCAAATGCTCGCGAGCTTATGACACCGTATAATGATAAAAGAATTTGTGTAGCATTAAAATTAATTTATGTTTTTATAAATATATTAAAGATCGTCATTCTTATGAATGGCGATCTCAGAAATCTTAAAAATATTTCATGGTCTCACGAATTTTAGGAAATTACTTTATTGAATATAACTACATTTTGTATAATTACATTAATACGTTAGTACCAAAGAAAAATCTGCCTGTTGATCTATTAGAAGACGTTTCTTGATCGTTGAAAATCTTGAAAATTAACCGACGTTGGTACTAACAAAATCACTTGTTATTTGTATCAAAAATTCAATAGAAGGCTCCACTATTTTGAAACAAGTGCTTATTAAATCTTAAATAAGAGAAAGAATTTTGCCCACACTTTAATTTTTGAAAATTGAATATTAAAATTCAAAAGAGTGTCAAAAATTATCAAGAGTAATCAAATAATTTAATGGATACGGCATCTATATTTTGTACTAACATATCAACGTGTATGCAAAACTCTTCATAATTTTACGTAAGTTGACGACATTGGGGAACTATTTAATTGATCACGACAAAATTTTGTATACAGATAATTTATTATCATCTATGAGTTTGTGTTTTTACTAAAATATTCAATAGAGAGCGTTTGAAATTTCAACAAATTCAATTGTGTATCAATATGAAAATACAAAAGTTGTTTTTTTGACGTAGTTAAAACAAAAACTACATTACACAGCACTAAGTCAATTTTAAAAATAATAGGAAAATACAAGGTGAAGCATTATTATATTAAAAATACTACAATTTATTTAACTGAAAAATGTTATTCTTCCATTTCAACGTATTTCGCCGTTTTAATTGTAAAATTTTTGAACAAATCCTGATTTAAACAATAATTATTTGGGAAAAATTTGACCATCGCAGACAATTTTGCAACCATTTTTTTGTGCATATACAGGCGGTTTAAAGTGAAGGTTCAGGATTTGTAGAACAAATTCAATTCTTTTTGAATGTGACCAATCACAGAAGTTATTTAAATTGTCTATAACGGTATTGTTGTCATTGACCTATTTTCGTTAGTTTTCTGGCAGCCACTCAAAATCGTTAAATTTGCAATTGAAAAGTGCATTGCGACTGGTGAACAGTCACCATTCGAAACCCAAAAACTCTAAAAATGATACTTCAACTGTTAGAAGACTGTTTTCATTTTAAGACAGCTATAGGGAACATAAATTTTAAATTCATAATTTCAAAAATTAAAGATCAACTTCCAAAAAAGTCGCAAAAATATATAAGAAATTATTACTTTGTAAATCTCTTAATGGGCCCAATACAGTTTTGTAAAAAATTCTAGCACAGCCAACTATACCCATTAATCAAGTTCAATGGGCTTAAACTGAGAACGGTGGGCATAAAGTTGAATAATTTTTTCTCGGCCTTTCCGAAAATAAAAAATTTTTCAGAAAGGTTCGAAATAATTTCAACTTATACACCGTGTCCATAGAAAATTCCAAAATATTTTGTCGCTTTATAGTGTGCTGTCAGTCCAATGGTCACTTGATGTTGCACGGTATATATCAAAAATATGTGAATTTTTCTTTTAATTAAAAACAATTCCAGCGTCGAAAGTTGCAATAAATTACATTAATTTTTATTCGCTAATAATAAAACGCTTATTACTTGAAGCGATATGGAGAAGGTAAACGACTGAAGCTTAATTTTTATTTTGTATTATTATTATCGTCATTTAATTAGGGGAAGGATGAGAGAGAGCGATAAAGCTAATGTTAATAATAAAGTTTGCTTACTTTACCCACAACGTCCCAAGAATGAATAGGGGTGCGTTTGGGTTTATAGAGTTCCGCACTATATTTGTAGAGCGGTAATAATTTCCCTTACCTACCACCCGACCGGGGTGGTTTTATGCTCGTCAAACATTGTAAAAATGCAGGTTTTAATGTTCAACGTCGGCTAATGCAGCAGTGAAGATTACCAAAAAGTGCGGCGTCTCCGTAACGAGGACGTGACACAGTTTCGCACCCCCTCTCGAGACACCCTGCATTTTGTTACAGTTTAGGTCCGCCTCGCGATGCATTAATCCGAAATGCGATTAAGAGGAAGTTCACGCAGCCTAGAACGTCTTTTCAAGTTTAAATCCGTCCGTAATTTCATAACCGAGCGAACGAATTTCTAAAATAGTTGACAGAAAGGAAAACAAAAGTTCGAACTCACCCCCGAATTCCGTCGCTGCATCATCGACCACTCGCTTTAATTATAACTCAATATAATGGTAAGAATGGATGTTTTTGCAACCAGCACATGGGTTGTTTAATTAAAAGCGTCAATCATTTTTAATGAATTCTAACGTAGTAATTTTAAAGCTGGGGATGGATTTTTTCTTGTAATACTTTCTCTTCACGTGTCAAAGTTATAAATGGGGGCGGTATTGGGTTAAAATCTTCGTCTATGCTAAAATCAGATCCGCATTAATCACCTGGTGGCGACACGGACATGACGTCACATTAATTCTGTCAAGCTGCCGCAGCCCTGGAGCACTCACTCGTACCAAATCCACCCCACGCCGCCCCTGATTTGACAGTGATATGTGAACCCACGGCCCTAACTACATAAATATATTAAGTGGCGACTGTCGATGAGTGTACGAGCCAAAAGCACTACATGTTTCGACGGGGATTACTCACTGACCTGCTAATGCCAGCTGCACGTCCAGCTCTCATCGAAATTGGGCCGGTAATGAAGATTGCTCTGTCGAAGCCATCAGTTACGTTTAGGAAACAGTGCGGAATGCACTGCTCGTTCGACAAGAATGGTCATAATTATGCAAGGAATAACAATTTGGCAGCGCGTCAAGAAGGCCAAACTCATAGCCAATATGGCGTGAGGCTCGAATTGCAAGTTCTTGAGGTGTTGCCAAATTGTCATTACTCCGACCTTTTACTCCATTTTATTAGGGCGCCTAATGGCAGTTGTGGTTGTCTCTCCCAGTTTTAATTTAATCTCATATTTTATGTATTTCATCATCCGTTTCCACTAATTATAATAAAAACATACGCTGCTGTGAAATTCAGTGGTGAGGTATTTTTATTAAACACTACTCGAGGGTTTCACATTGAAAACCAGCCATGTTAACAGCATAAATGTGGAATTTTATTGAGAGTGATAGTAAACTCTCACTGTTATCGCGTAATAACCACCATTATTATGAAATAATTGATTTTGGCGAAAAAATTGCTGCAGTTCTGAAAACTAATACCAACCTAAAAATTAATCTCCGCCATTAATTAAAACATTATCAACTAACTATATA
>QDEB01076242.1:0-31318 GCA_004193795.1 Asbolus verrucosus
TATATATATATATATATATATGCGGGGATTTACAGAAACTTTGGGTTTTTAATAATCTGTAATCAGTTATAAGAAATTTTTATGTAGAATCACAACTCTGATATATAACTGCCGTAAAATTACTGGTGATTTAGCTGAATCTTTTAACCGGAATAATAACATAGAAAGCAATGGTAAGCAGTTTAAAATTCTCATTTCGTATATTACCTCGTCAGATGCGAAAGCGCTGGTGTTTGCCTTGGTAATTGGTATAATATCATTTACACCAAAAACTTGAGCTTCTACATTTTTGTGGCCTCCTCGCTCCTTAATTCCTATTTTAGATAGTGCTTCAGAATGAGTTGATCTCAGGCTGTAACGAAGCTGTTTATGCCCTAGACCCCGTTTGATGATAATATACGTCTCTTCGTTTGGGAGTTTCTTAAATGTTCGCGTTGGTTGGCGAATTGCCCATTTTAGAACGTACAATTAAGCTAACAAGTTCAGGTAGCTGCTCGTGCTCACTGGCTGATTCCTGACGCTGCGCATTATTAATAAGTTAAGATAATGAAGAAAAATATCTGCGTTATCTTCAGACCACCAAGAAACGGTCCTCTTTTCTTTTATAGCTTTTAAAAGATAAAGTTTGCGTACTTGCGCGACCTTTTCTGTTTTGGAAAGAATGAATTAGATAAACCTCATCATTGCAGGTTCCATATTGATCTAACGTTTTTTTTGATACATTTTGTAGTATAGCTGAGGTGCTTCGATAGGATTGGTGGATCAAAATTCATAACTAGCCTAAACAGCTGCTAAATAGTTTTTCCACGTCTGTCCCATCTGTCAGATGGACCGACTTTAGTAACTTATTAGTCATTTTGTACCAAATTGTTAACAAAAGGGTAGGTTATGAGTGCATAAGCTGAAACAGAATGCATTTCAAATTATGAATCATTTCAATATTTTGGCAGTAGATGGTGTTAAGCGTTGAAAGTGGTGTCAGCCGAAAGCGGCTATAGTACAAGGATGATAAAAGTGGCGCGAAGTGTGGAGTATTAGTTTGAATAAAGTGCGAAAATTTTCGTTGGTAATTTGATTTAGAAAATTGATTATATGGTATTCGGACTATTGCGATAAGAATGTCGGTGTTGAGCGCAAGCTCAGAGTGCAAAATCAATAGTGAGGTTGTCACGTGCTGGGATCCGTCGCGTGAAAATTATGAGGGGACGGACGGCTGCCATTACCTATCGATAGGGAGTTAAGCAAGTATAGGGGATGCAATAAGCTCGGTTTCGTAGTAATCGAAAATCAATACTGCATCGGCCACATGTATTTCAAGAGTAGTTGAGGTCAAGCTCGGCGCTTTGAAAGTCGATTGAAAGCAATCCAGCGGCAAGGATAACCAATGAAAGCTGGCGTCGCAGGCGTTGAGTTCAGTAGGCCTGGCGGCATCTAATTCTGTGCTTTCCTGCCACGGCACAGTGCGTCGGAGGGAAAGTAAACCGCGGGCTTTTGGGGTGTTTTGTGTATTTACTATAGTGTAAGTTCCTGAGCTTCGATTGCTATCAACAGGTATAATACCTAGTGAGTTGATAGCATGTGTATGTCGAGCAGTTCCCAAGTTTCGATTTTACCGTTGGATAAGTAGTCTAGGATTGATTTATAGTATAGTAGATGGTTGCCTTGTCACTTAAGGCAAATGATCGCCTATTTTCTGCATAGTTATAGCAGTTGAGTTTTTGCTATGTAGACTATGTTCCATGATTGAGTGGTCCGATTAACACCATGCCCCAAGGTTCTCCTTCACCAGCGGATGTGATCCGGCTGGAACCCATGGGAAGGTTCAAGCAAACGCAAAATGGCAATGTGCGGGTCCAAGGTGGGTTACGTTTCAAATTCGTTCAGCCGTTCCACACCAAAGCTCCACAACCGCCTCGCTACCACCATACAAAAATCCAAAATTCGAACAGGCCTCCACGCTTATATCCCGCTTAATACGTGTCTCTAGACTAGTTCTATTTGTTTCATTTTAGAGCACAAAGTAATTGTAATTGTTGGTGGACTCAGTGCCAGTCAGTTCCAATGCACGACGCTATTTCTGCAATACAAATTTATCGATTGCATGTCTGATAAATATGTAGTAGTTTTCAAATCAAAGTCACGTCTAACTTTAGCACGTGGTTGCATGCGCGAAATGCGACCAGTCGAGGCATTTTGCCAAAACATCAAAACATTGCCGCCCTTTCCACTTCGGCACATGCGTGTAACTCCAGTAAAAACGACGCAGGTTTCCGGGTTCCGGAGGGTCTGGTGCGGTGCTAAAGTACAGCTTCGCCTAACGCGTCTCATGTCGTTCTTATAATTACATCAGTTTTTTAAACCAAATATATCACGTAAAGTACAACAAAGCATCAAAACGCCGTAATATAGTAAAATAAATTAATATACACCTTTAGTAAGTTTAAAATCAGACTCATGATATCAACGCAAGTTATGTCGCATTATACTTTCTGACCAAAACGAGGTGTTCAACAGTAAATATAATGTAGTAATAATTGTCTTTCTTCCTCAAGTGCTTAGTTTTCGAGTCGAAATCTTAATCCATCCAACTAAGTAGTGTAATAGTTAAGAGTTACTGTGGAGGGTAGGAATCGAGAGCCCCTGGTTAAGGTTTCAGTAGTTACTGGAGACCACAGCATCGAGGCAGTTGTCTGGAGACGCGGAGAGAGAGTGATGAGCGAACAGGATGTTGACGATGTTGCGTTTCTTACAGGTACAAATCATACCGCACAAATCAATCACTCCATCTGTCAATCATCACCACTCATACATAATACCTGTGACACAGGCGGTGTTGCAGGAACAGAAAGTCCTGCTGGTGCCACTAAGAAAAGTTTATACGAAAATAATGGAGTTGCAGCGTGCTCCCATAACAGAGCTCTCTGTATCGCAACAGTCGTCTTCGCGTTACTCTTCACCATCGCAGTCATCATCGCATTCACAGGTCCACAGAGCGGTAAGTTCATTTTTGCTGATCTCCTACACGCGATTCATAGATTGCACTTGTGCCGGAGAAAAACCTCCAAATTTCGTCGACGAAAACTGGAACGTGACCAAGGCTTTCATTCCTCGTGCCACAAATGGCCAGATCTTCCCCTGGAACAACATCCGTCTTCCTACTTTCGTAAGACCCACACGCTATAACATCACGATCCATCCAAATCTCACTACACTCGAAGTTAAAGGTACCAACTCCAATGCTTGCACCAAACTCGTATAAACAAACCTTCCAACAGGTCAAGTCTCCATTGAATTCCACGTAGACAAAGACACACATTTTATAGTACTGCATAGTAAAAATTTAACCATTACCGATAAGATGGTCCAAGATAGAAAAGGACATAATATGAGAATAGCGAAAATGTTGGAATATACAGGAGCGCAACAGCTCTATATCGAAATGAAAGAAAAATTTCGAAAAAGACACAATTATACATTAATGATTAGATTTACTTCTAAATTAGGTAGAGAATTTGAAGGTTTTTATATTTCTAGTTATATCAATAAAGACGGAGAAAAAAGGTAATCTCGAACATAATCAACCATTTTTTTATTTATCAAACATTTTCTAGATATTTGGCTACAACACACTTCGAACCAACTTATGCTCGAGCTGCCTTCCCATGTTTTGATGAGCCAAATTTTAAAGCGAAATTCAAAATGTCTATTTTTAGAGATAGATTTCATATAGCTCTATTTAATATGCCCGTTATAAATACAGAAGACGTCGGTTTCTACATGGGAACTGGACTTGTAAGTAGTGCGTGTTTAACTAAACCCAAATGAGTGAGTAGTTCTTTCGCAGCTTAGAGACGATTTCCAAGAGTCTGTGGAAATGAGTACTTACTTGGTCGCCTTCATTATATGTGATTACACCCACCTCAACCGACAAACTCAGAGAGGTGTTTCCGTATCCGTTTACACACCCCTTCCTTATATTTCCCAAGCATCTTTCGCCCTGAACACTACGACTCACATTTTGGATTTCTTCGAAGATTTCTTTGGAGTTCCATATCCATTACCCAAGCAAGGTACCGAAATTAATAAAACATCTCGCACAACCTCATCAATTTTGTCGTAGATTTGGCCGCTATCCCAGATTTTGCGACCGGAGCGATGGAAAACTGGGGACTGATTACTTATAGAGAAACTGCCATTTTATATGACCCCATAGAAACTTCAACATCGGCACATCAATACGTGGCCATAGTAATTGCCCACGAACTAGCCCATCAGTGGTTTGGTAATCTCGTCACGATGAAATGGTGGAACGATCTGTGGTTAAATGAGGGATTCGCTAGTTATTTAGAATATTTAGGAGTTGACAGTTTGTTTCCCGAATGGAAGATGATGGAACAGTTTATTTTAGATAAAACCCAACCTGCTCTTGCCTTGGATGCCCTCTCCAGTAGTCACCCCATTTCTGTAGCTGTTCACGATCCCGCGGAAATCGAAGCTATTTTTGATACCATCTCTTATAGCAAAGTAACCGTTATCTTTAAAAAAAAAAACATTTTATTTGATTAAATCGTTTGTTTAAGGGTGCCGCAATTTTATACATGTTGAGCAAATTCCTTCAACAAGAAACCTTACAAAATGGCCTTAACGATTATTTAAATACTTACAAATATAGCAACGCTGACACTAAAGATCTTTGGAACGTATTTAGTAGAAATACCAATCAATCACTCGAAGTCAAGGTAAGGGAACTAAATTAACACTCCAGAGTACCACTAATCAAAAAGTTTAGGCAATTATGGATACTTGGACTCAGCAAATGGGATTTCCTTTAATTACAATCACGAGAGAAGAAAACGAAATGATTGTGACTCAAGAACGATTTTTGTTGACTGTGGAAAGCATGAATAGCTCAGTTAGAAGCTCGCCGAAGTCTAAATACGATTACAGATGGTATATTCCGTTAACATATTTCACGAATAACGATACACAAACTGTCTATAACATATGGATGAACATGACAGATGGTAGGTTGTCATTGTTTCAATACAAAATCTGTTTCAAATTGACCCTGTTTTAGTTCGATTTGAGTTAGATCCAGATGTAGCGTGGATAAAAGCCAATGTAAACCAATCTGGATTTTATAGAGTCATGTACGACGAAGCTATGTGGAAGTCTTTGGTTAGCGTTCTAAGAAATAACCATACAATTTTTAATCCCGCCGACAGAGCTAATTTGATTGACGATGCATTTACTTTGTGTCGGTAAAATCTTCAGCATATTACCTTTGACGGTGCGTTTACAATGTATTTTTTAGAGCCGGTTTATTAAATGCGAGTATTCCTTTGGAACTATCTTTGTATCTTTCAAAGGAACGAGATTACGTTCCGTGGGCAACAGCAATCGAACATTTCCAATCCTGGAGTCGAAGATTATCCGAATCTTTGGCGTATAAATTATTTTTGAAGTATATGAGGATATTATTGACTCCAATAGCCAAATATGTCGGTTGGGACAATCAAGGATCTCATTTAGATAAGTAGGTATACGGTGTATGTTTTTTGATTAATTTTAATGTATGTAAAACCATCAGATTAATGCGTACTGAAATATTATCAACTGCGATTTTATGTGAATTAAATGAAACCGTGACCCAGGCAAAATTAGAATTTCAAAAATGGATGCTTCATAACGAATCGATCAATCCAGATTTGAAAGAAGTCGTCTATTCGGCCGGCATTAAGTATGGTGGAATAACAGAATGGCAACATTGTTGGAATTTATACAACACAACAACAATACCCAGCGAGAGAAAGTTATTATTGAAAGCTTTAGGTGTAGCATCAGACCCTTGGCTTCTGCAAAGATATCTTTTGGAGACTTTAGATCGTAATATGGTGAAACCGCAAGATGTGAAAATTGTACTTGCTGTAGTTGCAGCGAATCCTGAAGGAAGATTGTTAGCTTGGAGGCATCTTAAAGCTTACTGGCCTACAATGCATTCCTTATTTGGAAACGCTACCTTCATGATGGGTAGCCTCATATCAGCTGTCACTGCTCACTTGTCTACGCCGTATGATTATTACGAGGTAAGTTTACCGTTCCAAGAGAAATTTCGTTTGAATTAAAGATTAAGTGATTTGTTTTGTAGGTGTCGACTTATTTCAATGGAATGAATGTGGGTTCAGCTTCAAGAGCGCTGGAACAAAGTCTAGAGACTATTAAGCTCAATATAAACTGGGTGTCGCAAAATGAAGCAGATATATACACTTGGTTGCGTAATTACGTTAAGTAGAAGCTTGTAGGGTTTAATTGTGATGTATTCATTATTTTGATATTATCGTCTTATGTGATCTATTTTTATGTCTATTTTTTATATGTATATATTAAGCGTGCTATTTAAAAAAAAAAAAAAATGTTTTGTCAATGTTGATATTAATGTGAATTGAGATATTATTTTTATATATTAGATACCTCTAAAATATCGTCTTCTACATATGAGTGACTATCATCTTACTTTCGATATAGACTCCTCCACTCCCGATATCTACAATACAATCTAGACTATGTATTTAAATTTTTTATAACAGCTGTATTTTTTATTATACATTCAACACTACAAATGTATGAATGTTTCAATAAAAATGTTTTAACATCTCTGCCGGCTTTAAATTACCCAGCCCACATGTAAGTGACGTCCTGGGGATGTAATTAATAAGCTTTAACATCTCCGCATGCTTTAAATGAGAAGTCATGCATTACTTCCTGTTTTCGATTAAATTTGGCCAATAAACTCGAGTCGGCGCTTCACGTTTTCGTCGTTATTCAAACGAAACCAGAGATGGCGCATCAGTTCATTTATTCTCTCGATAGAACAAAGAAATTAGTATTCATAACATTTTCCGACTAAGTTATGGTTCTAATTTGTAAAATAAATATTAAATTTAGAGAGTTATTCAAAAATTTCAAGATATACTTCCGAATTTTATCAAAACTTCTCATTAAAAGTATTACATTTCAGTTTAAGGAGCTTTTGAAAGATTTAATGGGTGTTTTATAGTGTTGCTTCTGTATTAAAAATATTCACAGGTTTTATGACTTTACATAAGCAACTTTCTTTTACATACAAATAAAAGCCTAACTGCCGCTTTTCTAAATAAAATCTGCTAACAACCCTTGAAAATAATGAATTAAAAAATCAAATCTCACGCAGAAAGGAACTCAAATATTAATTACGAAGTTTTATTTCTTTTGAAACTTATAATTAATACTTTACAAATCTTCGACGGGAAATTTTAAGAAACAGTATAAAATTCCTAAATGGTTGAAAAGGTGAAAATTAAGTTAATGACTTCCTAATTATATCAAGCAAGAAATCGAAAAAAAATGAAGAGTAATTTTTCAATTTTAATTAGATTATCGTGTATACTACTAGTACAACTATTAATTACAATCAATATTTGGTGTCCACGAAGGACGAAGATGGAATTAAAAATTTTATCATGTGTCGCCGCAGCCCCACGTTTCAAGAAAGATGTAATAAATTAACCAACTTCGTTGTGGGGGTAAGTGTTAAGAGAATCAAATTTTTCATTTTCTCTTTTCAAATATTAAATTTGAGGTGCATCGAGTTTCACGTAGCTAATGGAGAAATCCGATACCTCCGGAATAATGGAACGTTAAGTTTTTGTGGTGGTACAGAACAATAATATGTATAATCTACGAGATAAAGGAGAAAACTAAAACTTGGAAACTGCGATGTTTTTGTGCGGTGTAAGGAAGTTGTATCATTTGTTTATCTCAAGTTTACAATACACACAGTTCTTGGTGGAACGGATATAGTTAATGAAGGCGTATTAATCTTATTAATAACGTCAATAAATAACGTTTTATTTTGAGTTAGATAAGAAGCAGAGTGGATGGATAAATATGTATATCTGAATCCGTTATTTAAACATAATTTCGTTATCTACATGTCAACAGGCAGGAAAGGGAAGATGATGTGGTAATTTATGAATAAGCCACGGCGTTGCTGGAATTAGGGAGGCAAAGTAATATCCGAGCTCATCGCAATGACCACATTGTCCATTAGCAGCACGTTCGAGTGATTACATTAACAGGTGTAATATTCATCTTGCCAGCGACACCTAATCGATACTAGTAATTGATTACATTATAAAGAGTTACTCCAACAAAATTTTACAAAGCTCCACACTTCCCCTAATGAAATGCTTCTCCACGCAATTCTCCAACGTGACACTGATACATTTATTCACTTATTCCATTCTCTAATAACACCTCCAGACATAATAGCAAAAACCGCTGATAAATATACTACTTAACATGCGAATTATCACTAATTTGTTTCAAAATCACCAACTCAAACCTCTATTGAAAACAACCTCTTGCGCTACGTGCCGTCGCATAATGAATAAAAAATTTATTTTTTCTGATATCAGGCCCTAATTCCAGAATTAAAACTTTTGTGAACATGCAGCAGACCCTAAAGTTATGTAACAAAAAGTGTCATTCATACGAATAAATTAAGTGGACATTTTTCAAAAATTGACGGCCAAAAAACTGAAGCGTAATAAATTACGTCGGAGCTTGACCCAAATTTTAATTAAACGTGATATTAACATCTTAAAACAAAATCGATTAATTGATAATGAGGCTATCATTAAATTATTCTATTAATTATTGAAGTTAAGGCAAAAGCGTTTGTTTAATAATTGTAAATGATTAATTTCACTTAAAAAACCAAACAACGAAAGTGATTTACCTCATTAATTATATTGTTAGAAACATCTATAGCTTACCACTTTTTATGGCGTCTGTATTGTGGGCATTGTGGAAAAACACGCAAATATGTACCTTTCCAACTCCATCTTCGCCTTTGTTTTTGTTTCTTAAATGACATTTGAAAAATATTTATTCTTATATTATTTCATTTAATTATTAATTAATTATAATACATATTATATATTACACAGATGGAACATAACTGCGTGTCAAAATTTTTGGAGACAACGTCGTGAATTGTAAAAAATACATTTTGATATTGTATTTTTTGGAGAATAGAGAAAAGGTTTTTACTGCTATCGTCTTTCGTTTAACTCTTCCCTTACAACTGATTGTGTAAAAAATAAAACAAAAAAATGCGCTCATTTTTCCGTGTTTTGGGATATATTTACGGAACAGCTTCTATACATTCAACTTCTTGTTTTTGGAAAAATTTAAACAATGCATCTGATTATCATTCATTTATTTTATTATTCGTTCACAGAGGTTATTAAACACAAGAGTTGTTGCTTTAATTTAATTTGCGCATTTATTAACTTTTATACAAATCTGTATTCTAAAGCCCTGAAAAATCTTTCAAACTCAATCTACATTGCTTTCATCAACTTGTTGGTTTTGCTCTATATATTTGAGTTGATTTAAGTCTGAAGGCTCATTTCACACACTAATCAATTTATTTTTGATCTACTACATTTCGAACTACTAAATTTTTAACGTTTTATGTTTGGCAATTTTCCAACTTTGAAAAATAATGTTTCAGTTACATCGTTTCGTCTGTCTGTCTTTTAAAAATGTATAAAAAATAGAAAAATTAATATATTTGTATCAAAAACTCTTCTTGGTGTCAGTGCACCGTAAATTAAAACAGAAACGATGAAAGTGAGAATCAAGTTGGGGGTTCAGTTTTGAGATAACTAATTGATTTGGTACATAAATTTACATTTATAATTAAATTTCGATTTATTTATAATTAAAATAAAATGCAGTAACGTTTAACGTAAGCACATTTACAACAGTTACTGTTCTATCATAAAGTACATTCTCCTTATTTGTTTTATATTTTTAATGGTAAATGTAGCAGTAATTTAGCATTCATATGAATTGCTATAGTGCAAGCAGGTAGTTCAAACATTGTTAGAATGTTCCTTTTGAAATCGATTGGAAAAAATACAATTCTATTCCCATTAACTATCTAGCGTGATATATAAAAAAGTTACCAATAGTGAATGCATTATATATAATCCCAGTGAAAGAGGGGCGATAAGATTTAATTGGAATTTTGCGCCCCCTAACATTTTGCCCTCGTGATAGCACCACCATTGCCACAAGCTAGCTGCGACGTTTTAACTTACAACAAAGTAACTTCTGCTTGAGTGTCTAAATAATTTTCACATTTACTCTTCTGCCTTTGTTTCATTTTATATGTAGTGCCATAAATTGCACCTCTACAGTCTGTACTGATAACTAAAATGTTCTTTAAATATATTGTGAACCTTATGCGCTATCGGAAGAAAATAAAATTTGTTACATCCTATCTGTTGTGGTACTTTTTCATAGTTCCAACGTCCTTATCTTTCTCCGGCGTTTACATTGATATTTCTAGGCTTTTGATTATATGCAACCACAAATACAGTCGGGTATATTGGTTTGCATTTATGATACTGTAGCATGGTTATTATAAATTTAATAGATATACATAAAATATTATATGATTTAGTTTTGATTACACATTTTAGAGATGTTATTTAACAATGATTGTAATTTGGTTTGATTTTTCCTTATAATTGCAAATTAAATTGATTAATTTATAATGTGCTATAATATAAAATTCATTACCGGAAACATGGACAGTTTAAGCTTTTATAATAACAAAGTAAATTAATTCTAAAATCGAGTTTGTTGTGTGCAGGTAGCTTTATTTTGATTGATGCGTTGTCACAATGAACTAGACGAGCATGACCGAATCGACTAATAGGACTGAGGTTGTCGTTATTGAATTACAAATTAAACTTTAGGTCCCTTTCTTAATATTCTGCTAGACATTTATGTTTCTAAGCACAATAATTTTATGCATTAAGTGTCACCACACACTAAAATCTTTTAGTAGAATTTGTTAAATGGATCACACCGTTTCAATAGGGGATTCACTGATGTGAAAAAACCGTTTTCTTACTCGCCAGTCTCGCCACCGTTGAAGATTTTAGTATGGAAACTTTACAGCCACATTCGTGGTATTATTCGCTATCCCAGCAAATAGTCGATTCATGACTTAAGGCAGCTTTAAAAAATAGTTTGCTCAAAAGTTCGATTCAATAAATCGCAGGATATTGTATTAAGATAAGCACATTGGTTTTATGTTATGAGACTTTAATACGGTCGTAAATTTGAGATAATACTATATTTGTTTATTTATCCGAACCAAACTCAAACTTGGCTCTGTTTTTCATATCGAACGAGAAGCCAGGAACCAGACTAGGAAATCATTACATATTAAGACTTAGTTTTTCCTTCAAATACATTTGTGTCCCATTTATCTCTCAGTAAAAAGTGCATCATTTGTAACAACACTACGTACAGGTTGTTTCAAAACTAGCACGCCAACTACTCAGAACCTAGTAGAATAGGTCAAAGGAGTTTGGGAGTTGTTGGAGCTCAAATGCAACTTGGACAATTGTGCACAAATTACAATGAATGTTAGTAACATTTACGCGACCATGGATTTTAAAAACGTTGTTGGCACCAAAACTGACTGTGCTTTTTATCGACATTGTCACTTCAATTGTTTACGAAAATTTAATAAAACGATGAACTCTAAAAGCACCATGTTTAAAAACTGAACATTCTGTTTGTTAGAAATATATTCCATTTAGACAACCCATAGTGCTGAAATTTATTATAAAAATAAAATAAATAATAATTTGCTTTTGCATTTTGGGCTCGATAATATTGAAACGAAACTGTAAATAACATTTTGGTATTAGAATTTTTTGTTTGTTTAGACCTGATCTATCACTTTCTAGTCTCCTGCTTTCTGGGTTCAGAATTTTTGGAAGAAGAATTTGGATAAAAAACAATTAAATATTAACACCTGTAGCTTAAACATCGGGTGTTCATTTAAGAAGTGGATCAAGTCGCTTTTGACTTCTTGATAGACGAAGATACCGCATTGTTTTATGTCAGAATTTCAAATTTGTCAAATACTGTCGTTTTCTATTCATATTAATAAAAAGCTTTAGTTACATTCGAACCTAGATTTTATTTCGTTTTTGCGTTCTTATTNNTTTGTCATTGACGTCTGTCAAAAACTGTGGATATATCTCATTTTATTCAATTGTTTTATTTCAATTGTACTTTTTAAATGAACACCGGTTAATAATAACTATGTAGTTTTTGACAGTTCCACTTTACCGAGTGCACTTAGGAGTACCTTGGAATTCAGTTGGGATTTGCCACTTTCTACAAATATATTTTTACTTTTAAACAATTAAGGAACAAGCATCTTATCTTTACGGTACAGTCGTTAAATGAATGTAGTCTTTAAAAAGATTTTTTTTAATTGCAATAATTGAAAAGAAAATAAGTTAATTAAGTGAACAAAAGCCGAAAGAATAACATTATAGTGATAAATGTGACAACTGCAGAAATTTTGACAATTGACAGTACGTTGTAACGCAGCAAAATATTTTGTAATTCCACTAGTCACTTAATTCCTTATATCTTGAATTTATCTTTTCTCGAGACAACGTTAGAACACAAATATGAACTATTGTATTCTATAAGACTGGGTTTCCAAACTACATAAATTGAAATTTTTAAATCAAAATATATTGTATCTGTTTTAGAACATCCTCATAGTGTTTTTTAGATCTTTAGAAATACATATATAACTTGACAAAAAAAATGTTCAAAAAGCTTTTTTTGCAAAAGTGGTTTAGAATAGAGAAATAAAAGTAAATGTGGCATTTTTTTATTCAATTTCGTTTATGAAGAAGATGCCATATTCGCTTTTCGACTTAATTTGGTGTTCTGAATTAGCTATCAAACTTGAGTATAGCTCAAACTTATTTGGATAAATTTTTGAGAAGTTTTTTTCGTAATTTAACATGAGATTCTCCAAGATAAAATCATATTGTCATTGAACAATTGTGGTCATTTTATATTATAATTTAGAACATTCAGCAAAATAGGTTACGGTATAAGTCAAGTGTTTGTTAATCGGCCTTTTGATTTGCTGTTTAGACCAGTCAACGTTTCAAATTTCAACAGACAGATCCGTATTCAACCAGCGTAAACCTGAGTTGTGTTGCATCATTTTGCTTGTGTACAAAACAGCGAAACGTTCTTTGTTAGCATCGGTGTGGTTTGTAATTTGTGACAAATATCAAAAGCAATCCACACCGAGGGAGTATTTATAAACCAATATTTTAAATTCTTAATAGGAAATTGTGGCCATAAAGCCGAAAAATATTACGTTTATATACGACTCGACATTTTAACCAAATAGTAAATAAACGAAACGTTTGTTTCGGTCCAGCAATTCTCTAGACAAGAAATTATCACGAATAAAGTTCAATTAGTAGAAAATCTACTTCCCATGTGCTTTAAATTGGGATTTCCTAAACAGTAAATTGTGAAGGGAAGACTGTGACTGCGTTAGGTTTTAAGTAATGCGGATTAAGATCCTTATTAAGCTTTCGAGTCATAGAGAAACGTTTGGTGCATTTTATAAACCAGTTGCTCGACAGTTTCAATTATGACGATTAAGAAATAAATCAATTCGAATGGAAAAGTCATTAAAAGAACCACAGAATAGACTGTGACCAGAAATCGACGATTCGGTTAGATTATATATTTAACAACACTCGTATAGTCGTTTGAACGAACAAAACTGGATCGTAAAGTCAGAATTTAATGTCACAAATAACGAAGAAGCGGAAGAACGTCACGAGTGGGATAATTGGAAAATCAAGAATGAGGGATGTTATATATAATAAAGAAAATATAGCTTAGAAATCACTTTTTTTGCAATCACTTTAAAAATTTTTATTGTCTTGGCAATGATAATGAATATATTTGAAGAGAGAATTAAACCTGGTATTCACAAAATAAAAATATATTGAAGCGTCCGGGATAATCTTTTTAATTGTTGTCTAGTGATCCCTCTAGCCTCATTAAGGTTCCCCGTTCGGAGAATTCAATTATCTTCATTCATTTCTGAAATATTAAACGGGGGAGTTTTATCTGAATCACCTGTATAAAGATGATGACGATAAAGTTCGCTAAACATGGCCATAAATAAACAGTCAAAAAATCACTACTTTCCCCTACCGGTCATGATTTATGAATTACGGTTTTTCGGTGAAGTCCCGAATTTAAGCGGTTTAATTAACGAAATTTGAATAGGTGGAGGCACGTTGTGTAAGACGTCTTGATTGGTGGTTTAATTTTGCACCGGCTCAAGTTCTATCGGCCTTTTTCTTTTCAACTTAAATAGTTTTAATTGTCTTGTTTGATATCCATGGCTGACACCGCAAACGTCGATCTGGAGAGAGCCAGAGGCGTTCGAGAATAAAGTTTTCCGTCCTCGTCAAATCTTGTGGTGATATATTTCTTGTTTTTCAGTTGTATTGCTTCATGAGAGAGTGGAGTTTTTAATAAAAAGTTACTGTACCACCCTCCTTCCAATTTGTCATGGGATTCAAAGGGCAACGTCCCCCTTCTTGATTCGAACTTAGCCTTGAACGGTTCAATTAATTCCAATGGGGAGTCTACAACCATTACAACTGTTGGAAGTGATTATGTGCGATATCATAATAATATGTACGAGGTGCGGTCAAGAATTTATCTCGGTGTAGTTGAAAACGCACGATGGGGCATTAAAATATAATGATGGGGCTCAAGCGGTGCTTAGGTGCGTTAATTAATAGCGCTATGATATTAGGCCGAAACAGCTGATATATGTATATTAGTTAGTGGCGAATGGTGTATGAAGGGATGAAATGGAAGTATGGTGGTTGGAGCAATTGAGTGGAGAAGTCCATAAGTTATGGAATCCTAAATCAAAATGTGTCGTAGGGGTGGATGTAAATGTAAAAGAGAAAATATGGATCATAATTTAGAGAAGATGATATAGTAAAACAAAGCTGCATAAAATTTTCTAAAGCAACCTTGATTTATCAGACGGGTCCCAGATTGATAATTAAGCGAGTTTATTTGTAGAATTAACCCCACGTCCGGGTCAAAACAAGTCTCTCGCCGCAGTTCTCATTCATTAGTAACTCTTGTCGCTTTTTACAGCTACCCAACTTTAAACATGAATCATAAGTAACGTGTAACGTTCCGAGTGTTACCCGACCCGCTAATAATTATATTAAACGTTTCATTTTGCCGGGAAATTAAGGTGTAAACTGAAATACTACGCCCTACCAGGTTCGTGAACTTAGCTCTTATATCGTAACAACTTTATTTACATCGCGTTCTACCTGATTTTGCCAGTTATGTAAACACATCCCATTCTTAAACAGGTAACATCACTTCCCAAATGCCCCAAATTTTAATACCACCCGACTGCTTAAGCAAAACTTTTTCAACAAATAAAACAACCTCAAACTATTACCTATTATATTAAGTGCACCCCCAACTTCGGTACCCAAATACATCGCATACATTTTACATTAACTTCACAAACTAAACATTATTCGCCCCCTAAATTTCCAACATTCTTCCCGAACATAACCTCACAATTACCCGTATTAATTACATAACGTTTCCAATTAAGCTGCTCCATTCCTTACATAAATCGAGCACTAAGAAGTCGATCATTCACTTAAATTCATCGCACCATAAGAAATGAAAACGGTACCACAGTGTTCAGTCTGCAGTCCGCTTACATTTATTAGTTGCAAAAATCATTCAACTAATGTTGCCACACTTGCAAGTTTACCAACATTCCAACTATCTAAACTTCCATGTTGTATCTCAAACGTATGAAGTTTTCCTCATGTTTGTTCTGGATTTGAACATCTGATCGATATGTCAAATATCAATTCTAGTTTAATCACAAATTCATTTTTTATACAATAGGGAAATATTTACACCCACTCATATAGCCGGCCAAAAAAAAAGCAATTAACACCGGAAACCTTCAACAGAATTGGATCGATTGGAACAAACTTCTCTATATAAAAACTGTCCTTATAAAAAGTTATAGTCCTCCAAACTTTAGACAAACATTTTTTACTTTCTAACTTTCGAAGGGTTTATCATAAAAATTTTAAATTTAGTATATCTACTGTCAACAGCGTCAACAGTCAATAGGCATATTCTATTCCACGTTACATCACAGAGCATCGATATCAGTCGTTAGTGTACCAGATTTCAACAAAAAATTCGATTCTTTACGAAAATAAACGCTTGTCTCCCTAAATAAACTAACGAATTTTCCTGCAGCTTGCTTGTAGCCGGAGTCAAAATCAAATTATTAAATTTCAACAATAGCATGAAACAGGAATTGGATAATGAATAGTGACAAAGGACCAGATCCGAATTCAAAACAAGCAAAATTTGTTATAAATGTAGACACAAAGTTAGATTCAATTATTTACTTCATGCAAAGTAAGACAGTTCATATTCCCGTTCTGTCTTAATTTCGATGCGATGATAATCGGTGCACAAAATTGCATAATATTTAGCCCGTTCTGAGCTTAATGCTGTATTTATCAATAGACATTTGTCAAACACAATCAGAGACGTTTTCACAACGATCTAAAAGATTTAAATAATAAAATCGAATGTCATTTGTCTTGTTATAGTATTTTGTTTTAAACAATAAACAAGTTGAGACTAAATAAATGAATAGTAAAAATGAAAAATGGATCTTTTTGAAAAACATTAACTATTTTTGAAATTTTGAAATCTTGAAATCTAATATGTTGATTGAGATTGAGTGAAATTTTTGACAAATTAAACTGCCAAGTGATTAACAAAACACAGTAGATATCAGTTTGAAATGTTTATTAATTAATAACGCGAAAATTATAATCAATAACAACAGATTTCTTACAATTTCCAGTTTTTGCTTGGGATTTTTTGCGGTAAAAATTCCGAAGCCTAATTAAGTTTTTTCAATGGAGTATTAATGAGACCCTTTTACAAAGTTCTAAAATGTTTACAAACAATTGTAAAGTTAACATAGTTTGTCTTAAGACGTCTAGACGTCGTTTTAGGGCTTTTGGGTTGTTTTGATTGTTCTCCAATGTTGACTACATTTTGTGGCCCTTTCTCCTAGTGGAAAATTGATTAATTTCAGGGATGTATTCCATAGATTAATTATCAGGTGTTAACAGTATGAATTTAATGGCTTGAAATTAATTGTATTTCACACAGTAATTTACTAGTCGCTGCTAAATTAATGTAGACTAAAAATTTCTTTGTTTTTTCTATTTCTCATTATTTCGTCCAAGCCTCACAGACTCAAGCAGCACATGCTAAAGTTAAAAAATGCGTGGGCCCGGGTCGAAATGACGTAAAAAAATTAAATTTCCGTGTACTTGACTACGTCATTGGATAAACGTATGGGTTGCCGTCTTAAATTTCCTTAAACCGCCTTTGAAGCGCTATTCAGATCTGGCATCTTATTATACATACACTCAGTGCAAAGTTGCAGACTCTTTCCGGTAGAATAATTTTGAACCATAACCGCGCGTAACGATGTGCTGGAAGGACAAGCTAGTTAGAGTTGGAAGAAGTATTTTCCTTTATGGTACAAATTTAAATTGAAAAAAAGTAAGTCACACATAAATGAGCATATAATGCTTTTCAACTCTTCGTTACAGACAAACTGTGTGTTAAATTTAAAAATACACCCCGGTTTTGACTTTTAAAAAATATTTTTGAGGCAAAGGATCCAAAAAACTGCCTAACCGATTTTAACGAAATTTGGTTATCCTTTACAAAGAATCCATATTATTTTCAACATTTTTGTGTCGATGTTAGGTTTTATTACAATTTTAATATTAGACGAAAATATTTACACCTTATATAGAGTGCTTCAAGAAGTTTGATATATTATCTCGAAAAACAGATTTTACGCCATGGCAATGTATACAAGGTGATTTGGAAACGCGTGATATTTTCAAGGTATTTTAAAATTTCTTTTTCTAGTAGTTCTATAAAAAATTATCCCAAAAATTATCTTCTGTTGCAACAAAGTAACATTTTCATCTTAGGAAAAATCAGATTTAAATATGAATCATGGAGAATCAGAATCGACATTTACTGGCGCCATTATCATCAAATGGTGACGCGGGTTCGTACGGTTATTCATTTTACGACTTCAGTAATAAGCAGAGTTATGTTGTTTTACAGCAAACGTCAGATAATACAGTTGATTATAAAATAATGCACCCAAGGCGATTTGGGTGGAAATGGATTGATCCAATTTTTGAAGTGAGATCTTCAATTGTATGTGTTTCATTCATATATCGCCTGTAAACAAATAATACACATTGTTATTGAGTTAGTGCAAACGATAACCGTAATTGTTAATAAACATTGATTTTTAAACGCAATTTTTGGTTTGAAATGAATTTTAAAGCACGTTCGGCAGCCAATTTTGTTCTGTTGTGGTATTTAATGAAGGTGCCGGATGAAACCACCTATGTATTGAAACTGTTAATTATGGAAAATAATTGATTGAAAATAAATTAGTTTTGTCTACAAAGAGCGCGGCTTTTATTACGTGTAATTAATATTCTACGAAGCAATTTTATTGGTGGATATGCCAATAAAAGTTACGTAACTGACAGACTCGTTGGTTTATTAATCGCAAAAACGAACGAAAATTATTAAAGAAAATTTTTATTATTCTGTTACGCCCGAACGCAAATTTATTAAGATCCCTTCAGATTAGATGGGTTAGTTAAGATTAATTTCTCCCTCCCGCTAAAATGACACCTACGGTTTTCCCAGATCGCAACTGAACGGTGTTACTTGTTCTAAGCAACGTAATATTCCGATTTTATGATTCCATAGTATTAATCACCGTTGAGAGCTTTAATGGTCTCTCGGATGTTTGCTTACATAAGCACTGCTCAAGTGGTGCTCTCAGAGACAATTTAATTACAAATATCAAAATGTATGAATTTTTTTTAATCACGTCGCGTTGCGCAATAGTTTAAAAGGTGAGCGTGAGTTGGGCGACAGCAGTTGAGCAACTCCATCCACATGGTTGTAGGTGGAGGACATCAACTTAAGCGTCGCTATGTAATTAAGAGGCGAAGTCCCTTGAATTGCAAACTTTACGGAGCTTGCGTGAAATGTGAACTCCTATAACGATCCTCCCAACATCAGTCGTCAATGTCTGCTTTTTAAATTGTTTGCGTAGATCATATCGAATGCAGCCTCGTAGTTTCTCCTAACGGCCACCATTTGCCGTCTCTAACAATAAAAACGAACTATATGTATGCGACATGAGATAAATTGAATTATGGAGTGTATTCCAACTTTTACACAATACACTCGATACTTCTTCCTGAAAATTACGTTTATCCATTTTTAGATATCAAATTTTAATATCTTTCAATTTGTATTCTCCGCGCCTGAAAATAAATAATATCACTTTAGTTTTGGATGATATTTATGTTTGCTCATCTGTTCAAAACTTTCCAGACAAATTGCCTTATATCACACATCTTCAAAACGGTACCTGCACCGAACGAGCTAGATCTGAAAATTCTTCATATTCTCCGTTAAATCTTCCAGACATCGCATCATAATCAATGCTGGGTTAACAGATTTAATTACGTCTCTTATTTTTTCCTTTGTCAAATAAAAAATAATATTCGACAATATAAAAGGGTGATAACGTCCTTAAGATAGCATTAACAAAATTTACTCTCTCTCTTAAAGCGGAAACACCTCTATAAAGTTTTTATTTGCCTCGGAATGCAGGTTTTTCTCTTCTCACTAGGTATTTATTCTTATCAGAAAAGTTATGCAACAAAAATTATTCCCTTCCATTACAACCAGATATTTGTTATCTTTATCTTCAATAAAATGAGCAATAGCTGCTTCAGCTCCGAAGACGTCTTTATCGTTTAAACGTTACTAACTCTAAATAAAACTGAAAAACTAGTTTATTAAGTTTTAAACATTTAGTAGAAGCTAAGCGGTAGTAAAATTTCTACACAGCCACTATACTAGCATTAAATATTGACTACTCTTTTTATTATGTAAAAGTTACGACCGTGTAACATATCTGATATTTTAAATCTCAGCATTCTATATATAGTGACTCACAATTAAAAATCCTTCTAATATTTAAATTGTTTACAGTTTAGCATCTCTTGCAAATTTTTTAGTTTCTGCTTTAATCGGTTTTTGGAATGTCAATGATATATTTAATATTGGAGTCCTGACATAAAGTGCAATTACTTGGACCGTTATAAAAATTTCTTGATTTCTTCTCAATCAATATAATCGATTTTGTCAAAATTTAAACCAAAAAAGAAACCATTTTTTTTTAATTGTGTATATTCCAAGATTGTGAAAATATTTTATTTAAAAATTCTTTCGTCAAGTCGCAAGGTCCGATTCCTACAATGACTTACCGCAATTACTTACAATTTACCGCAATTTTTGAAGATTTATAGTAATTCGTAATTTATAGCTTACTATTAAAAATGTGATGTTACTGAGATAAGAATTATTAAATAACTGATTTGATGAGTTGCTAATGGAATTGTTTTCGTTTAAAGTTTCAATTTCAAAATTTACTTTTATGTTAGCATTTATACTGCCTGATTCACATAACTTTACGCACCCTGATGAACTTCAGATGCAACCAGAAATACATTTCTCACTTTTGACTTGATCCATAAAAACCAATTATTTTGCGCTTTTGTATAATTTGGACATCCCTCACAAANNGTGTGTTTTTAGATCGAGTTGAAGTAACAAGACAAAACTGCACAAAAATTTTGGACAAAAGACGCAATTGAATTGTCACATTGACAGCTGTTGTTGTCAGGGATGTCCAAATGTGGTGTTTAATCAACTTAACTTTTTATATCTAGTTAGTTAGTTATTCTAACAAATGTTGATTTTATCGATTTTCTAATCAAATCGATGTTGTATGAATTCTTTGTCGATATGTCTAATTAAAAGTAATACAACTTTTGTGTTACATCAAAGAAGATTTAAGATGTGGTTCCCTTACGAATCATAATTTTAGCAGATTTGTACAAAAAATACTTATTTCAAAATAAATTAAGGAATCGTCATTTTTCACTACTAATGTAGAAAAAAGATTCGGCGAAGGACTAGGTCAAATGAACCTGGAAAGATAATACCTTGGTCAGGCACTAGGTGTCCAAGAGTTTCCTTATCTGCATGGGAAATTTAGATTATCTACGTGAAATATAGGTGTTCGTTTGGCTAGTTATATGTCAAACTTGGAAACTACATATAAAAAAAATATGACAAATCTGTGCTAACTATATTATTAATAAAATATTTAATTTAAACAATTTTGTTAAAAATTGTTTTATCTCTTAATGATTTTAAAATGTCGATTTTAAAATAGTTAAAACTATTGTTTTATCAACAATACATGTTTCATTTGTCAAGATACAAATCGAAATATCTTGCTACATATGTATGTTGTCAAAATGCACGTGTGGTATAAAATTATGGAATAATGCAGATAACTCCGGAAATACAAGCTTCATGTGAAAAAAAGGGTATAGCAATTTTAATAAAAAGACACATTTGAGCGCCATTTTATTCTTCTTACTTCATTCATAGTTGAGTGATGACGTCATGAACATGATAACCCGTATTCCTTATAACGCTTTCTGAAAGAACGGATGCCTTTGCGTCCAAACATGTAAAAAAAGAGCACATATTTTAATAATATTAGATTAAAATAAATAACAATAAGTGTTCAAAATGTACATCACTTAAGACAATGTTCTAGTCATTCCTCTACAGAATTACGTAACGTGTATCCTTCAAAAGTTCCCTTATGCGATCCTTCAGATTGCCTAAAACTTCATTTAAAAAGAAGAGGAGTTAAGTCCGGCCAACGAGTTGGCCATTTACCCTCTTCGCCTGTGATTAAAGTATAAAAGTGCATTTGGAATATACTTAAAACGAAAAGGTTGTAGAAACATAACGACGAAACATAACCTCACACAATGCACCATGAACATTTGCAAGAAATAAAATATTTTTAACAAAACTAAATGAAGCCGTCTAGATTTAACCACAAATATGAACAGTGTGTGGTGTCATTATGTTAGTGTTTTTGCTAAATGGTATATTATTTTAACATCAATACCATTACAGTTTCATTTGACAACATCACACACAAAAGCTTCAGCTTTTTTGTGATATCACTATGATAATAGAGACAAATGGGAGCACTGTAATAGAATATATTTTGTTAATGGATATAATGGTGTTTGTATGAAATTATGTAATAAAAAAACCCTTTTATGTGTTGCTTTGATAATATTTAATGCCACTGTTAGCTTATGATCATAAACATTATCATATCTTGTTACAAGTTCTATTCCATTCTTATATTCTTATTTTTGCATCGTGGAATGGTGATAGGTCAATAATAAATTTTCATCAAATCGAAGATGGAAAAATGAAAAATTATTTTGAGAGAGTAAAATCTTAGCAGCCATTGTGCAGTTTCATAGCTTTAAAAAAATCATTCTGCAGAGCAGTCGGACTAAGGGGTACATTGATTATTCTTGTGAATATAGTGGCACGTGTTTTAAATGTTCTTGTCGGCTGCACTTGGTAGAAATGAATTGATAGTGTGCAATTCCATTGTTATCAAAAATACTCCTGTGTTTGATTAAAATTTCAGTTGGTGTTCATTATTTTGCAGTAATTTGTTCTTCATCAGTTGAACTGGCGCTGCAACAGTCCCCTTTTTGACCATTACGTTATTCCATCCAAACAATTTTATAACTGCAACAGATTCAATAATGAACGTGCCTGGTGTTCATCACCCAACAAAAGCTCTGTTTTGCTTTAATTCAAAGCAAATCACCTATAACAACCCTTTCGCACTACTAGACATAAATAATTAACATGTTGCATGCGAACAGAACTATAAAAACGTCAAATTTTGCGTTTTTTCACTAAATCAAATATTTTTTTTATTATTAATCTAAACAACCACATTAAAATCTGCATGGAAATTAATCTTAAAAGTACAAGGTTATCATTTAAAATGAACTAAAATATAGCTAGATGAACATCTATTTTATTTAATGGAGTAATTTAGGTTAGTATAGGTACACAGCAAAGTGTTGAGATGTTCAAAAATTATGTACATAAAAATAAGCAATTTGTTTATATGTCTGCAAGGTTTTACTGCAAGTAGTTTAATTTACGAGAAAAATAAAAAACACATAAAATGTTAATTTTTAAATTCCCCATTCTCTCATGTAACCTATAACTTGGTCACGTGACGGATATAAAATAAATTGAAGGGAATAAAAGAAAAAAGAAAGTATTGAGTTGTATGTAGGCTGTGAGACAATGTGTGCACAGATGAAGCGGACCGCAGACTCAACACTTATGTACCATTCGCGACCATGTTTAATACAGGCGACAAAATTCAACACTGCAAGAGTTGCAACACTGCAGAATAAAATAAATTCGGAAGTATATCACTTTTTCCCAACTGAGGGGAAATTTTATTCAATTTGAACCAGTCTCTTTCAGACTGTTCCGAGATAGTCCGTACAATTTAATTACTTTCAACATGTTGACAAGCTTACCTGTTTGTTATTAAATTTGGGTAAATAGTCATTACCCCGATGAATTTAAATAACGTAAAGTAGTTGTCTTCAAACATTCATTCCAAAGTTGTTTAATAGGATTCGATTAGTTGACTCAAAGCTGGAAGATTAATTATCTTATAGATGGAATGAGCTAGTTTCCGATAGACAGTTTAGAAATACATTAGAAATTAATTTCTGGTAGAGGTGGCCATTAGGATGATTTATTTTATGAACATTTAGATAAATGCAGTTATTTGTTTTGTGGAATGGCAAATTCTTTATTTATCTCGTAGGTTTTATGATTTGTGAAGGTTAATTGACGTGGACTAGACAGGTTACGATGCAGTTAGAGTTGCATTGGCTGAAATTTCGTTTTGGGCATGGGATTGAATAAGAACGAACGTTTAGAATGTAATGAAATGGTTCGCGACCTTCGCCCTCTGAACTTCTTATCAATTGTAGATTTTGGGACCTTTATGACCTTTGAAATAGTGAAGATGCAATTAGTAAGTCATTAGTTGTCAGAGCGAGCTGGAAGTCAGTTGTGGTTGATCTTGAGTTTATTTCGTAGCCACGGATGAGCAGTGTTTGTGCAGTTTCGTGATTCCGATGCCAGTTCCAGAATGAAGCTCCTCTTTCGGCTGACGTTGGCTTTTCTTCTAGCGACAACATCGTTTGCTCAGCACAGTAAGTATAACCCGGATATTCATTTGTATTATTCGAAGGAACCTATAAAACTCAGATGCCTTGACTAAACTAATAAACAATAAAATGAAACATCTCGCTGTCGCTACCTCAACACTAAACACAAATTTAATTCCAGTAAAAATGACTATAAAAGAACAGACTCCGGGAAAATGTTCCCGCTTTTGTGCGATTGCTTTTTCTGAGTTTTATAAATACCTGTAATAGCTACTCTTTGTCTGTACGAACACTCAGCACTAAAATAAAATTCCTTTTGTAACTAATTTCAATGGATTCTTAGTCTTCCTTACTCGAGATATTATTTACGTCGAACTAAATCTTACTTCAGAACTTCCACCTAATGTAAAACTTGATATTCACCTGGAACATTAGGCTTCTCGCTAAACTTCTATATTTACCTTGTTTATCACAAATAAACTACCACTTGAGTTTTTTACTCTTTCCTTTAATTAATTAAAACTTCAACAGTAAAAAAGCAAAACTGAATTCTCAATTCTATCTACAAAAATGTAGTATTTACTTTCATATACTTGTTTATTTGATTTATTAGGCGATAACCTAAGGGTGCAAGTTGAGAGAAACCGGTGGCAGTAAAGTAATTCATAAAATTTTAGTGCGAAGTACCCCAGCACCTAGTTTTACTCTACACCACACTAACTAACGGTTATTTCTCCTAAAACTTTACAATGAAATATGACACATTAAACTACAAAAAAACCTCTATCACAAAAGGTCATTTTCTGCATCGTCTTTTGAAAAATGTAATAATTTATTTTTGTATATTTTAAATAGACCATTACATCGCACTCTCACATGTTTTATAGATTTTTAAACATTTCTGAATGTATAATTAAGTGCAATTTCGCGACGACCTATCCCCAACTTGAGGAGAGTCGGCCATAATATGTATGTTTTCAAACAGAATGTTTTTGCATGAAAAGATGGCGTTGGACTGGAGTTTTGTAATTTTTAAACTCTCTGTTGCCAAAATTTTACATACACTGGGTGACAATGGAAAATTGTGATCATTAATGATTAAACGTGCCGCATACTTTTTTTCAAGCACCTACTAGCTTGTGCCGTCTTTTTGATCTTATAGTTCTAGTTGACGTTAAGACAGTGGCTTGCGTCATATTTTTCTTTTTGACAACTGTAAATAACTCTTTCAAAATTCGGTAGTTCTTTCATGCATCACTCAATATTTCACTATTGAGTGAGGGAGCCACACCGAGCATAATTAAGACACACGTAGTAAATATCCACATCGTACATGAAAATGAGGTATTCTACTAAAACTAATTAAATTGCATTTTTGTTACGCCACTGTCATTTGTCAAACTGCATTGTTACTATAACCACAGAAATAAATTTCAATGTAAGCACAGCAATCACTTGGGAGCGGAACATCAAATCTAATTTCTTTTCACTATTTTATGAAGTGGTATATTTAATCGTTCATGATCACTTTGTATAAACCCACAATATTCTATACTATTCAAAGTATTATCAAATTTAGGTTTAGTAGGTTGCAAAGATTGTGAAATCTTTTTTTTTTTAAATTTCATTCAAACATTTCGAATTATCGTGAAAAATATTTTGATTTAAAATTATAGCACACCAAAGCCATTTTCGTAAATTTGACTATTATTTTGTCTCTTCTAATAATTTAGTTTGAATGATTGATTACAAAGTAGTGGAGTATTCTTGTTCACGATATCATTATAAGTGGTCCTTGTAAGTTTTCTGACCTAATCCTGGAACATACATAAACAATGTAAAAATATTAAGGAACATCCTGTGTTATTGAATTTTTACACCTCACGGAAAGGGTATGTGCCCTTGGGCTACTTTCGGCAAGTTCGTTATTTATTTTATAGAAGTCAGTAATTGTGTTAGAAACAATTTGAACTTCAATAATATGCTAATTTAGACTGCAAAATTTCTTAATAGATTCTTCGACGTTTTAAATTCCTTTATTTATTCCTCGTTGAATGGTTTGGCGTTTTAATAATTGTCTTGTTTGTTATAATTCTAGTACGTATATATGCCAATTAAAGGGACAAAGTTCAAACTGTTTAAATTATTGACAGTCTTGAATATTTTTATTCATGTTTCACATTATTGCAATACCTAGAGTTCAGATTACAGCAATGCGTCGATATCGTTTTGCTCGTAATAAATCATTAATTGATAACGAAAGCATAAAAACATATTCTTAAAGATATGATTTTATTTTTAAAATTTTGAAATATCGGTTCATCACCGATGAACCGGAACTAGACTAGACCTTCATATACAGCTGGGATCAGAATTTCAAAAGTAAAAATTGCGTGGAAGTAGTTAATTACTTTAGTTAAAATCTATTTCGTAATTGTTACTATAGTTAAATCTGGCATTAAAACGTTTAAGGATATAAGCTGCGTAAGTGGTAGAAATTTTGACCCGGATTAGTAATGTTAGAGGTCCGTGATACTGATAAGATTATCCAGCTTTAGCGAAGATAGTTTAGTTTTTCATGAGAGACTTTAATTTTAAATTAAGAATGACTTTTAACAAAATTTTTGAGTAACTTGTTTCTTGATACAGTTACGAAAAAGTCAAAACCCAGCGTTGCTGTTATTATAAATGTTGTAAATATTTAAATCGCAGACCTTTCTTATCTACACAGCTTTTGTTCGTTTATTGAACAACGAGGTCATGGCAGAAAGTCTCATTTGGTCAGTGACGTCAGTCCTGAACTTTCCAACACAACTGAAAAAATTAAAACACAATTAATGTTTATTCGTTTCATTATACCTTAATCCAATTCAATTATACAATGGGTTTTTAATTTTAAATCCACCGGCTATCGTATTAAGCGCATGAAATTAATAAATAAATCGAATAATCGATTGAAAATTGTTCTGAATTTTAGCCGAATATAAAGGGTTTAATTTACAAACTATAATTAGTTGTAGGCGAATCTGTATGTGCATATTTCAACAATGATCGAATTTTACGAAATGAATTTTCATTTTTATTATCACTTTTACTCCATCATTATAATTTTATTATATATACTTCTCCTAATCTGGCAGTGGTTTCAGAAATCACTTTTAAGTTAGTATATCGTTAGTAGTTTTAGTTGGCGAAACAGACTATCGGATCTGCAGTTTTATCTAATTTAAGATGTGTTTCTGATACTTTTAACTTCCAGTTCTGAATTACATTCAGAAAACATACTGCAAAGGCGACGAAAATTTCAAGACACGTCCGCTTGCACATTTTTTCTTTATATAATTGCAACTGAAATACTGAGACAAATTTGGAAATACTCTAATGGTAATTTTTAATTCAAAATTATAAAACAAAAGAATTTGGACATTTTTCAACTAATTGAAGGTCTGGATTTGTTAAGAAATTGAGAGAAATTGGAAGAAACGGTGTCAAAAAACTGTTGTCAAGATAATTTATCAAAAGAAGTCAAAATGTTTGTATAAGACAATTTTAGTGTGGCGAGAATATAGGTATAGTGGAGCGTTATTTCCCGAGGGTGTCTGTTTCAGCTTGTTAAAATAGAAAAATCCGCTGAGTTGTGTAATTAAAGAATGGACAGGAGTAATTGAATTATAATTAAATAAAACAAAGGTGTGTTCTAATTTAAAATTTACGAAAAGTTGAGTCAACTTTCCGGTAAAGTCAAAGCGGCAGTAAAGAGGAAAACGTTAATTGTCGCATAATTAGATTAATTAGATTTCATTACATAATTGGTGGAAGAGTTTTCTTTAAACGTTCAGCGACATAAAGATGCGGACTGTGGGGTTTAATAACAGATTCGTTAAAATATAAATGAGGTACGTCAGTGATAGTGTTTACTCGCTCATCGGTAGGACCTTTTATTGAGGTTTTGTGGATAAAGATGAATAGGAGGGGAAAAAATTCATTATTTGAATTTGGCTCGGAACTTCTGATGTATGGGCAATAATTGAATGTTTATGTTTGCGTGTTTCTATCAAATAATTAAGTAAGTATGTAGTAAATTTTAACCATGGAACTAACTAGCAATCCCCTTTCTATTCCAGATCCTTTAAAAGACCCAAATGTTTGCGGAAGGCCGATTTGTAAAGGTAAGTCTATTATTATGGGAAATGTTATTAATAATTTATCGTCCTACAATAGTTAATACCTCACACATAAACCACAAAGCTAATTCGAGTTGATTCCGTTCTTAAAATGAATCGCAGGCTTAAGGGAAGGCACAGCGTGCACTTTTAGTCAGGCCAATTATTACAAGGCTGAGAATTCTCCATTTAAATCAGGTTTATCGGTCTTCGTGGCGATTATCGTCTTAATAAATAGCCCAGACCGACATTATGATAATTTAAATTTTTTTATTGCGCAACCTGTTACCACTAACATGATTGCTCCGTAACGTGCGGCCGCAGCACCAGACTCATCGCTCGAGCTGAAATGAACATGTAGCTCTGACTGCCATATATGTTTTAGGTCGCCCCGAAGATAAATTTACCGCAATAACCACTTACGCATGTTGTTCAACTTTTATACAAAATAAACAAAACCATCTCGTATAAAAAGTTTTACGTGACTGTTGGTCTGAGATGTAAGCGTAAAAATTAGGTAACAAAACATTTCCCGTCAAATGCTTGTATATCATGTCACGTCACATAATAAAAGAAAAAGAAAATTACATTCGGGAATGTTTTTTATGGGGAAGATCTTTTAGTTGAAGGCTGTGCACTAGTTCCAAGCTTGCACAAATCAGACTTTTTTAATTGGTGACGTTTTTGTTCCCCCAGCGGAATGATACAATTTGGGGTGAAGCGAACAATGTGCTTATAAAATTAGAATAGACCGAATTGAATGCCAAACTCTCATTATGCCTTTTTCTTTTATAAAAACGACCATATTAAAACGCCAACAAAAATTTTACTAGTTTTTACTTTTATACTTCCATTTTCTTTAATAAAAGAGTAACGTTCGTCTGTCAGATTATCAAAAATAACGCTCGCAAAAATGCGGGCATTTATTCGTCCCAATTTATTTTTATGTAGTTAGTAAAAATGGAACATGATTCTGGAAAGTAATAAGTTCATCCCCTAACAGAAAGTTTTGATAGGTATTATTAATGTGAAAGCAGGTGAGAGAAATCTGCTTATTGTTGATATCCTCCAATATCCCACGAATTTCTTTTAACATATTTTCGCAATCTATTCATACAGCAACATTCACGTTATCTCTAAAAGCTCACTTTTATTTGCTTTCACCCCTTAAAATCTCAGTTATTATCTATTTCGCCTTCTTCAATTCGAAATTCAATACATTCCGTCTGTATTTCATTTACAATTATTTATAATGGCCGCTTTTCGACTCATCCTACCAAATTATTATCTACTCAACTTAACGCAAACTTCTCCGTGGGAAAGTTTCCATTTTTTATAGGATTACCACGATTCACTTAAAATATTAAATAACACGGCTATGAATAAAAAAATGTTGCCCGTTCTAATAACTCTCTAGACTAACCTTCATTTTCGTATTAAAAATACATGAAGCAACCGAAACTTTGCTTAGTTCCTGGTCTTATTATTTGAGCTGCTAATCCGGAAACGAGTCCGGACATGACAATTCAATTTTCTGATCGATATGCGCCGCCAATACTCGTTTATTGGTTATTAATTTCTTTTTCATAATTACACATTTATTAACCGATTCTAACGAAATTTGGTATCTCTGTTACGTTTTAAAAATCATTATAAATTTCCATCTTGAAGAATGCGATTCAATTACTGTGTTTATTTTGGTTTTTAAAAGACTGTTTTAAGTAAAAAAAAATTGGTATGGTTATAGGATTTAGATTCCACATTTATAAGCCAATATTTTAATTCTGACACCGATTAATCGAAAGTTATGCATGCGATAACTTTATTAAATTTATTGATAGGCGATAGATGAAAAGTCAGCGACTTATTAATTTGAAAGTTTTTTTTATTTCGCATTGCTGTTAAATGGGTTGCCTGAATATTGGGCGTTTTGACGTTAACGTAGGCTGGAAATATACACAATCGGCGAAAAACTATTTTATTCCGGCATTCCGTCTGATTTTTGCTGTCATTGTTGATCACTGAAGTGCCACTATTAATGCCACGATTCCAAAGTTGAAAGTAAATTAAATTTCAATTAAATTCGAAAACTGAATTAATCAAAATATAGTTGAGTACGAGATAAATAATTTATTCGGGATTCCTCGGAACGTATAACCAACCGTTATACAAGTGATTTATTCTTCAAATTGATGGTGATAAAATTTTCCAAGTCGGGAGACTTGTTGAGAGTTCAAAATGAGCTTAATTATTAACTACAACGGTCTTGGAATTGAACAAGGAAATTCTTATTTTACGTCGGCGAAAAGAAGGTTTGACATTTAATCTAAAGCCTTCCTGAATACAATTTTATGTATGCTCTCTTAATATTTTAAAGGAACTTAAATGGACGCCACAGTGACGGCGACAGCTAACCTCTCAATTAATTCGAGTGTATTTCATTATGTTCGCTGATTTAGGTTAGGTCGTTAGATAATGTCTCAGCCGTAGCTCATTACATATTTAAAGGGAATTTCGTCGAAGAAATGAAAACACAAAAATTCCTTAAATCACCAGATCTGAGCAACTCAAAATGTTTCTGAAAATTTAATTTAAATTAATGGACAGTGTTTGGCACTTTAACTGTGAACAAGTTTAATTATTCAAGTTTTAGTATTACACTCACTCTTGGTACTAAAGCTTCAAATTGTAGTCCTTTTAACATAGCTTTTCTAGTACTATTTCGAAAAATAAAAGGTTTTGATTAAATTTGTCATAATGGAAGAGATTTGATCTAAAAGTGTTATCTTTGCGATTTTGAATTCGTTTTCAAAATCTGGTTGTGTATTTTAGGAATATACCCCACATGAGAAGAAATATACTGGCCGCCATAAGTAAATGAACACCCAGTAAACGTTGATTAATTTT
>QDEB01076247.1:0-13952 GCA_004193795.1 Asbolus verrucosus
TTCCCTATATAATTCGAATTGTCATTTCACATGAAAATACGTGCAAAATAATGCGAGTGCGCTAATATTAGGTGCAGATTCTGCACCCAGATTAAATAAATTAAATCAATTTCAAAGATCCACACAAATCAAAGATCCACCGTGTTTAAAGATCTACAGGCTCCGACTTCCAGGCTTTTAATACTGTTTCTTGAGTTGTGAGTGGACAGTTATCTGCCATTCTTACACACAAATTGCAAGAAAAGTCGCGACGAAAATGGAAGAATTTAAAAAATCAGCCACGTTTGTATAATTTGTTTTGAAATGATGTATGAGAATTCCACGCAGAACACCGTCGTATTTTTGCCGAAAGTGGCTAAACCGTCGTCACAGGATAATAACTTAAAAAATGTTCGACACTAACTTGTGCTTTGTGAATCAGACTGATTTTAAGTAACGCAGATATGTGAAAAACGAGTTGCTTTGTTCGATTTTCGGGACAAACATTACCAAATTGCGAATTGGACAATTTTTGGGGAGCAAGCGTCGAAACTCTCAAAGGACGCAAAGACGAATGTGGTAATTTAACAAAATCTGGACGCAGGGATCCTGTTTGGACGTTTAACATTTTGACACTCGGAAGAGAACGTCATCGTCGAAAATTGATAGGAAGGATAATAAATCGAGTACATTGAAAAGAATGAATAGATATCGTTAGAGCCGTGGGCGTGAAAGGCGTGACCTTAATTCCGACGGTTACCCACTCATACACAACAACATATCAGAAAAAAAGTCTGAAAAAAATTGTAGCTGCACACAGCCAACATTTTTCACGTGTGGAACAGGCCGATTCAGACAATGCTCTCGAGCAATTAGTGCGAAGTGCCCAAATTACATGACCCAGTTGGGGCGCCCTTCAAGTATAAGCAAATTTTTTCGGGCACCTCGCAGGCATTAAATTGCAATTAGTATGCTGCAAGCATTTCATTAATTCGACATAAATCGGTGGGCGTGGCGAAATTTATGCGTTTTGGGGTTGACACTGCGGCCACAAATAATCGTTTTTAATCCAATTTAAACAATTTTATCGGCAACAGTCTCCGCAGCTGAAATCCTCAAAGCGTGCTCATTTTCCTCGAGATAGACGGCGAGCGACTTTTAGCTAATTAAAATTTAAACTCAAACAAGTATTAACAACCTTAAAGACATTCAAACACTGAGAAAAACACAAACAAACCGTGACTATTATCGAAATTGAAGACGCCGGAACGGGAGAAGCGTTTAAGGGGTAGCAGAACCAAACCTAATTAGTATTTAGGTACTGTTAATTAAATTACACGAGTCTGTGGCGTAACTTTTCACCACCATCCAATACCGAAGCCGACATGGATGTGAGCCTCCGACGTTTCCATCCAAGAGCTCGCAGCGAACAGTCAACAAGGCTCTGATTAAAAAATAATCCGAATCTTTCGATTTTCCGAATTTTTTCGTTTCTGCCATTCATACCAGGTCCAAAAAGCACGTACGTAATGAAAACGTAATCAAATCATATCCTCGAGTTGTGAATCTCGTCAGTAGTATTGATTAAAGTTAATCTGTCGAGGAAAATTGTGTTGACAAGTCTATAATTTTGTTAAAATGTGCGCTGCTAAGACGAGGGTTGCATCGACCCTATGGCTGGAGACGTATTTTGTCTATTGAATTATTAATCAATCCATGTGAGGAAGAGGCGGATTAAGAATCGTTCGATTTCTTTTATGGACAATCCGGGCTACTGCCGGAGCATTAGAACAATGGTAATTGTGTGTAAAGAGTCGAGCAGCTGCATTTATTGTTTTACAATAAATTGAGTCATGATCATGAATTTCCACTTTGCAGACGATTATATCCGACTGTTATTATCTGTTGATACGGCCAATAATGTCTAATGGCACGCTTTTCGATGTTGAAGAGAGCGAATTGTTAAAGAGTACTTGCGATGAGCTATTATCAAATTAGAGTAATTGTCTTTATTCTTATTTAACGATATTTGATACAGTTATTCTTACAAGTTACAAGTTTCTTCATTATGACCTTGACATTATTGAACTTCCCTTTCTCTAACTCCTCGAATTACACGTTGCAAACTTGATCAGTGTGACTACTTAAATAAAAATCTGTTGGCGTAAGATCCGGTGACTTATTTAATTATCTTACGAGATTGTTATCATATTTCTATTCCTTCTGAATGGATGAAAGGTCAAGTTTTTCAAGTAATAATTCAAATTCTGTTCATTCGTACACAGGTGAGTGTAAGGTACTTAAATTTTTTTTAAATATATATGAGTTGCAAGATACATATCGGTAGTTAATCCAACGTTTCATATTTACTCATGTTTCAAGAGTTATAAATTTGAAAAATGTGGTTTTGATTTCCGAAATCTGAGTTGCAGCAATGTTTAAAAGACTAGGAAATATTTCTTCAATATTTTACTTCAATTTGGAGCGAATGAAAAAAATATTTTTGTAAAGTTGTATTAAGTAAAGAAACATTTTTTTGTACCACTAGGGTGGGGAGAAACGTGGATTTGTGATACACAAAAAGAATGGGTACATAGGGTACATATTTAGACGTCCATCCATCAATATGTATTGATACATTCATACATATTTACAACACCAATTTTAAAGCTTAATAGTGGAAGTATAAAAATGAACAATTGTTTGTCCACTTGCAGTAATACCTCCTTCAAAGTTGGAAAGCATATTACATGCTTGCCTACTAAAGCAGCTTAACTTTTTCTTTTTATTTTTAAAATGTTAAAATATAATCGAAAAGTTTATTACAATGAAATAAATGCCATAACAACTCGTCGTATCAATAAAGTAAATAAACACAATGGTCAATGTAATGTTTTGGATTTTGGTTTATTTTTATAAATTGTCTCCCAGAGTTTTAAAACAATAAATTACCAAAAATGCCCAATGTAGATGAAATTAACGCAAATGAAAATTGAATAAAAAAAGAATAATTTATTTTAGAAAAGTAAGAAAAACTGTAATGTCGTATTTGAAAAAAAAACTTGTTAGCACTTCTGGCAAACTGACAATTCTTTGTTACTGTAAAAATAAGTTTGTTTTATAATCTGTTAGGGCGAGACTTTCAGTCTGAATCGTTTAATATGCATTTCTGGTATTGAGTAGACTTTCAGTCATAGTTAAAAATACCCAATATTGGAATGTAATTTATTTTTGAAAATTTGAGTTTGAAATCCCCAGTTACTAAACTATTCTAGAAAACAATCATTTCTTGGTGAACAGAAACGAAAATGAATTAATAGGTGGAACTGAATGGAAAAGGAAACTAAATATTTAAATAAAAATGTTCACAATGAAAAAGAGAAGAAAGGTGGATGGACATATGTATTTGTCTCATGTAATTATTTCCATATTTAAGAATTTTCTATTAACATACGTGTAGTCGAGTGAAAAGTGTCTTATTTTGTGTTAGGTTTAGGTACGCACAAGAGTTGAAAACTAATTTTAACCGTAATCGAACATCTTTGTATATTTTGTCACTTTGAATTAGCCCACTTCCACAGTGGTAAGCCCTCAGCTATATTTTATTAAAATTTTATAATTAAAATTACTGTAGATGTCAGTAATGTATTTGTCATGTAGAGACAGGGAAATTACTATTTTATTATCGATCGAAATTACAACTTGACAATAATTTAGTAGGACATCGGAGGAAATGAATGAGGTCTACAATGGTAAAATTATAATAAGGAGGTATTGATTTGTTTTGATATTATTGGAAACATGGCATCCATACATTATTTGTTATTTATATCTTGAATATGATAATTTTCTTGTCGATGTTTCCAAATATGCTTCAATATAATTATTGGCTAAAACCGAACTCAAGTCGATAGACATTCACGTTAGCTGCAGTTGACTCTCTTGACATCATCGTGCACAATATCAGCGACCAGAAACTCCGCAGATTTCCGTGATTTAGTAGAATTTGCTTGCCATTTACGTTTCACAATCGTCAGATGTTGAATCCGGCGTAATTACAACATGTATTTTAATTTTGACGAGCGCTAAAATCAGTTTAAACTTTAAAATTTAATTACAGCCCAAATGAGCAAATAACGCGGGGTATTTTTTGCAATATCTCTGAGACCAAAACCTACGGCACAAATGAGATAAATCCCATCATTAATCTTGTAACAACCCACAATTTGCCCTTTCAGTGTAAGCATGTAAAATGAATTTGCTGCCAATTGCCTTCTAACTAAATTGAAAATACACCCTTCAGGAGCAATTAGGGATTATTGTTAAACTTAATAACAAATTCAAAAAAATGCAGATGTTGTCTCAACATGGAATCTATTCGTCAGAACGTTAACAATTTAGGCCTTTTTAACAGTGTAAGTAGTTAGATAAGATGTATGTTTTATCTTACATTTGTAAAATAGACCCAAAAAATGAAAAAAAAAACAATTAAATTATCATAAAATATAACTAATTTTAAAAAATCTAAATTAGTTTGATCAGGCAAAAATTATGATGTTGAATTTTGAAATAATGTTTATGTAAACAGTGGGTCCCCTGTATGAGTGCATACCAATTTTATTTAAAATCGATGCAAGAAGTTAGAAATTAAGACGTTTCGACCTTTTTGACTTTGATTTTTGAGGTCTTATTTTTGGAAANNTTCAACGGTTTTGCCACACTAATTTGAAGTTGAAGAAGTCAGCCACTGGAGATTCAACAGGGGACCATGTTGTCTCTGGTCAGTGGATTACAACTTCAAAAGCGGTTTGGATTTAGCACCTCCGGACCAGAATTACAATTATTTGACGGTTTAATTGTCCGATAGATACAAAAATTAAAGATAAAATTCTTGCAACATTAAAAACTGCGACCATCAATTATGAATTGTTCTGTCGCTGTGAAACAGCGGATTTTGGTAATGTCGCAACAAAAGGTCCCCAATTGACTCAAGAAAAACCATTTGTATTTAATAAAAAAAGAAATAAATGAGTTCAGTTACTTGTTTTACACATTTTTTCATTTTATTGATTGCAAAATGGTGAGTTTAACTTTCATTGTAAATCTGCTCATGTTTTAAAAATTGCTCTTTTGTAAACCTTGCTTTTTTAAAATTCTATTTTTAGTGTTTTAAATTTTATTAAAAAAGTAGGTATTTTTCAGAAATATCTATTATTTTAAGGATTTTTATGTAGTTTTGAAGATGACAACTTTTGTAAAAAAAAAACATTTTACAAATTCACATTTTTAAAAATTGGTTATATTTTACTATAATTATGTAGGTTAAAACATATAACTTGTCTAACTACTAATGGATGAACGAAAATAACTTTACCTCTCGACATCTGCACTGGTTAAATTGTATATTGTGTTTACTTGAATGAAAGTTTATAAAAAAGAAAGAGCAAATTTTTCCGTTGTGCTGGTCAAGTCGAGAAAGTGTACCATACAGTAAGAAAAATATCGGAATTAATTTTATCATGATATGGACCAGCCTATATGTCGGAATGCGTTAGATTAATCAACATTCCCTTGAATGTAGTGTCCGTTCGGGGTAAAAGGCAATAATTTTGACGTGGAGGCGCGGCTTCAGTCGAAATCTTTACAATGGTTGTAAATATTTTATAAGAAAGAGTCTCGGTTTTGTGGTTATGCACAAAGGAGAATAAAATAAATCCGCCCATTGAGATTCGAAACCGGAAGTTTTCGTACTTTTTTCACTTTTAAATATATACACAAGCGAAAGCATTAGGGTTCTGATTTTACAGCCCCTTTACTCGAAAGTGAAACATAAACATTTTTCGGTTCGGACGACTTTTGCCTAAATTTGACACAGCCTGGGAACAGGATTGTAATAGCTAATGGAATCCTTTTACTTTAATTAGGTATTTGTTACTCCATGTATACAATAAGCGCTACTACAAGCATTAATTCCGCAACTTTAAAGCCGACGGTGCTAATACAGCTACTAAAATATTCTTCCCGAATGATAGGCTTCATATTATACTAAAAGCAGTTAACCTAATTGAGTTGTTTAATAATTTCATGTTATTAATAATAAAGTGCTCTTTAATGATATTACTCATTATTAAGTTTGATACATTAACATTAAAATGTCGCAGTTAAAATAAAGTTGGTCGGAGTTGCGTGTGTAGACGCAATACGTGTAGATTTAACACTAAACTAAGGCTTAAGTGCGCCGTTACTTGCGGAGAAATACACTTATGAAGGGGCGTAAGATAAGGGGTAGTTCTGCAGCGATGGGCGTGGAAATTAACGGATGCAATTTACGTAGCAATTATTTACATATCAACGACTCCGGGTGATACGTTGGGTACGGTTGCCTGATTCCCTCGCATTCAAAAAATGTTTAACATTTTTTTTATGACATGTATACTCCTTTGTTGCGTTTCTCTCCCCGTTTGCGTTTTATTGGATGTTGCTTTTATGTGTTTTTCTGATATTCTTCCGCCAAAGCAAGCTCGACGGAGAATTCGAATATAATCTGAAATTTGTGCCAAGTCAAAACCGTTGAATTCTTCTACCTCCGGTCTTTCTAAGGCCTGGACATTTCCATCTTAACCATGAATTACACAGATTCCAGTTTTAATTTCGCCCATAAAACACCTGCCATTGCAATAAATTTGACTTCCGCTTGTGAGCTCCTAGTGTGAAGACACTGTGGGTCATTCCACCGTATCCAGTGTGTTAACCTTTAGATTTCAATTAATTTGCTTGGGATTGTGGTGAACACACTTAAATGTACAATGTTTCAATTCAGATAAATGATCTGAGTTTTAATTTTACAGCAAAAGGGATACAAATTTTATTTTCAGTGAGACTTAAAATAATAAACTGAAAGCACAGTGGATGTTTATTTCTGACCAATTTTAAGGATTTTTTATTTTTATAATTTGCTCGAAATCAACATAATTAAAATCGAAAAATCTATAAATAACACAGTTTGTGTGTTAAATATTATTTTGGAATCATTCATGACAGGAAATTGGAAACATTAAAAACATGTTTTTTTCTTTGTAATAGCCCTAATTGGTTCCAGCACATATTATATACATACAATACATTATCACGACTCCCAGAGCTCAGAGTCGGGTTTAATCTCGATATTTATTAACTTTAGAACAAATTTTGAATGTTTATGAAAAATATCAAACGTAAGCATCGAAAAAATTGCTGACTGCTTCTGCACATGCGCTATGGATGGTTAAAATTCGAGAAGTGGCCAAAACCACGTTGGCGTAATTGAATTTGATGCGTAATCGATTCTATAAAATTTTTAAATAAGTCACTCAAAAATTTAAAAAATCATAGCGAAAACTTTTTTTGGTATTTTTTAGCGCAGATTTAGTGTAAGCTCAAACGGCCATTTTTGAAAGAATTGTAAAATTGTAAAATTGAAATTTTTGCTGTTTAAAAGTGTAAAATTTCTAAACGTGGGAGGACAAAACAATGAGTTTCTTTACTTTACCAGATTAGAACAGAACGGCAGTTGTCGATAATGTGCAGCCAGAAATGAAAATGTGTTACAAGGAACACTGGAAATTAAGTTAAGGAAAAGCTTTTTTTTGTCGTAGGTTTTTTGTTTCCGCGTGAAATTTTCGTGCTTTGTTTAAACATGAAAAATCGACTTTTAGGATGGCACCACTAGGGCTTAAAAACGCTTCCTCTTAAAACTTGAATGTCATTTGGCCCGTGTCTAACCGTAGTTCTTGTTCGCAAAGTCTTATTTTCCTACATCACCTCGACATACAAACTTTAACCCAACTGTTGTAACGGAGTTAAAGCAGATAAGTATAAACTTACGATAGTAAGTTAAATATACCTATAGGGATATTAAAAGAAGTTTGTTTGTCAAGTTTCAAGAGTACATTCTTCAGTTTCTATTAAATTAAGTACGTTTACCTCGGCCACATTATTACCAACAAAAATGACCATTGTGATCTTACACCGCTCACATTGTTCTTATTGAAAGCTAAAACTTTAATAATTGCTTAAACCTGAGTTGTTTTAAATTAATTTCGTCATAAAAACTTTCGAAACTTCCATAATTTGAGAAGTTTTAAAAGCGTGTTATTACATCAATAAATAGCTTTAAAGCTCCCAAAAATAGCATTTCACTGAAAAAAGTATCATAAAACAACGATATTTTACGAAAAAGCCTTGGTTCCGAAGTTTCCCTTAACCTCTATAAACTAATTTAGAAGTCAAGTTCAAAGGTGAGCAGCCTTCCTCCAATAAAACGTTATAGTTATGGCAATAAAAATTGTTTTCCAACGAAAAATCCTCGAGGAAGAGAAACATATCAAGAACCATAAACGTGTGAGTTTGTGGGGCCTAATAAAATTTTAATTAAATTGGAAGTATCGATTCAGCTGGCTTGGAGTTTATAAACTCCATCTTGTAGTCGGTGTTAAATAAGTTGCCTATATTTAGGGGTTGCTGTTTGTTATGAAATAGTTAATAAATGATATCCATTCGGAGCGTTATTGTAATAAAAGGGAGCTATAAATTAACCCTAGGGAGTGACCATCACACCCTACCGTTCTGGCTTTGGTGTGAAAAACGTGCCCAGTTCCGATTCTGTGCGTTTTGATGTACGAGCTTTTGTTTTTAAATTAGCAAAAAATCTCTTCTATGACCAACAAAAATTCCTTTTTTAGCGAAGTTATTGTTGTAAACGAGATTTGCAATGTGAAAATGACGTGCTTAAAAGCAGTAAAGATAATTAAAACAATAAAACGTACCTGGCTGCTAAAATAAATGCGAAATTTAATTATGAGGCCGCCTGAAAAGCAAAAGGAAAGTGGAGCTAGCATTTTAATCCGAACCGCCGAATTTGATTCGGCGTGGAATTCGGTTAAAATGCACTCTTGGCTGGCAGCCGGAGGTTGGTGTGGAGCTGCAGCAACGCCCGGAAGAAGAATTATGTTGATTCCGGCAAATTACCGTGGAAGGCAATAACCAACTGGAACTTGACTCCGCCGAATGGTGTATGTTAGTGCAATTTGACGTAATCAAGGCAAGATTTGAGAAAACCCATATTAGAATACAGTTCCGCCAGTGCCAGTACGAACAGCAGTTCCAGCGTTCCAACTGGTTTATCGCCAAACTTGCTTCCTGTTCCTTGCGCCGTCTGGCGTTGCTTTTATATTTACGTCCTCAGTTCATGGCACCGTACAACGAAACCACTAAACGGCAGACAAGGATTAAGCTCTTGCTCAACATATAAAGATACAAATAAAAACTTTTACGGTGCCACCTATCGCTGGGAGACGACACTAAATCGAGCAACCGACACATTTCTCGAAAGTAAAAATATTTTTTTATGTCGCCCCCAAAAATAGAAGGTTGTCTTATAGTAATTATGGTTGGTGCAACAGTTTCGACGTGGATCACGGAAAGTTTTTCCAGATCCGCCCAATCGGTGTCTCCGGAATAAGCTCTCCATGACCAGCAATTCCGAGATTTGTTATTTTAATCTGATTTCAAGATGGATCTGGAACATGCAAAGCAGTAGTGAGGGCAGTGTAAATTATTTGTCAAATAGTAGTGCTTTCAGCCTAATACTTTAAAAACTGAAAAAGGGGAGCGTCTCTGGTAAATACAAAATCGGTAAAAATGGGGAAAAAACTCTCTCTGTTTTTTAACAGTTGGGATTACCATGCTAATGGTTTGTGTACATTACAGGCGCAATTTTTTTCTGTTCATTAATGAGTAAAAAAACCTAAAAAATGTATGTTTATGGGTTTTTTCAGATTTACTCAACTTTTAGGTTCTTAAAAAGCTCTCATCAAAAGTCATTATTTTGTTTAGAACTTTAATTCCTTCTTTTTTTTTTGTCGTGCTTAAGAAAACTTGGGCTATAATGGGGTTTGATGAACATTTATTTGTATAATAACGTCATTAAGTTAGAATACTCGGGTTTTAGAAGGAAGGAATTCAGACATCTAACGTGTATTTGTGTTGAGATTAGGTATGACCTCGTTATTAAAGATGTAGATATCTAGGTTTCTCTAAATAGCAAATGGTAAATAGAGCACCGAATTTACTTTTTTAAAAGCAAACAAAATGATGGGGTTTAGAAAGGGAGCGAATCGAAAGGTGGAGGAATTAAGAAGTTTATTTGAAAACTTTTATGTTCAAAATTTTATTCTAAAACTGTAGTTCATATATATCTATATATCTTATTTTAACTTTTTACTATTCACTTTTAATTAGTAGCTAATTAGTTAGTTCGTGATTTAACCAGTAAAAGTAAGTTTTCATTCCTTTTTTTTTTAAATTTTGTTACCATTGAAAGTAATAGAACTAACAAAGAATATGTTGGATTCTGGTAAGTAAGCATTAAAGTTTCATTTATAGGCAACAGAAACTCATAACTTGAAAGTTTACCTTTCGTAAAGTGTATTATGCTATTTTACAGTATTCAGCCCACTTTGTTTCCCAACTCAGTTGAATGAATAGTTTATTACTGTAAACTTACTTTGCATCATTATTTCCATTTGCATTTTACTAGTTTTGGTCGATTTTACTTCCACAGTACCGTTTTCCATTCTTCCCATTCAGTGCTACGGATGGGACAAAAACCGGCTTCAAAGTTTTTGGTATAAATAAGTCATGATTCTTGAGAATATTTTAAAAATTCTTTAAAAATGTCAGAACCATAGGGACTGAAAAGCTAGTCCACTTTTCCCTTACATAATCAAATTAGGTGATAGTGAAGACACGGCATCTAAATAAGTTTTTAGATGCGAATCTTTTAAAACTGTGGTTGTTTAGATTTTTTCTTTCTGTGAAGTACGCTTTTAGAGGACAGAAGGGACGCCATTTTTATTTTTTAAAACCGTACCCATTCTGTAATAAGCGGCACGTCAATTTAAAAATTTTTAAATCTGGCAAAGCAGCATCACTGATATTTTGTAATAAAACAATGAAGCGTTTTAAAAAAATGTTGAAACCTATTTTCCTGAATATATGCTGCCTTGCAAAATTAGCGGTCCACTTTTAAAAATTGTTTACAATTTAACCGCGTATGTTAATTGTTAAAGTGTATTCAAGATAAAATTAATATTTTATTAATAACAAAATAATGAAAAAAAAAAAACTTCATAAATAAACTAAAAATAAAAACTGATATAGCGTATGACCTCCACGAGCTTCAATTATTGCAGTGCAACATTTTGGCCTGTTACTATTTCTAACCGTTTTCTAAGGAATATTCTTTCATTCTTCATTTAACTCTTTAGCTATTTGCTGCTTTACACTAACGTCCAGCTCTCTTATCTTTCTGTCGAGTAAATCCTAGCGTTGTTCAATAGGATTTAAGTCTGGACTTAAAGCAGGCCAGTCCATTACAGTAATGTTGTTTTCATAAAAAGCGTTGGTGCTGTTAGCAGCATCATCATGCTGAAACACAAACTGCCATCCAATTTCCTGTACCAAAGGTAAGACATGAGTATCCAGAACATTATCAACGTAAAGGATGGCATTTATTGCACATCCCAAGAGCACCACTAACTGCAGTTTCAATGAACGTTACAGCTCGGGAAACTTCGATTTCTGCAAAGTGTCGCATTTTACGTTTTTCTGACTCTGAGCGATTAATAATTCCGTTTATTTGATAAACTTAAAGTAGACAAATCTGATACAACTTTAATGAAAATTTCAGATATGTTTTTGCGATTTTCTGAATTTTTTTGTAAAAGCTTTAGAACCAAAAATTCAAAACATTTAGTTTAGTTTCAGTAAAATAATGAACCCTCATTAAGCTTCTTAATTTTTAAAAAGATTTTGCAGGGCATTGTATAACAAAACTGATGGGACAAAGTGGTTCCAAATTCCAACACTATTTTAAATTTTTTGGAATTGTTTTGTAGACGAAACAGTCATAGGCACGATACCCTGTTCGATGAAATTCTTTACATTTGAAATGCTGAAGATGGCGAGTCTCAAATTTCGTAATAATTCTCTATACATTCTGCATTGGCGCAATCTTAAAAACTACTTGACGAATTACAACAAAATGTATTAAGAATAATTTATTTTATATTTTTATTAAAATATTTTATAGAGATTTTGGGGTTTTGAAAGACTTAGCTTTTAGGATTTTCTTTATAGATGAAACAGTGCTGTAAATTTACATTTTTTAAATACATTTTTTGCAGAGAAGTCATGTAATTCTAGATTAAACTCATACCCCACGAAACTCTATTTTCTTAATTCCAATTGTCTATTTCACGGTTTAGAAGTCAATACTTCATCGTTGTTTGATTATTCCTAGATATCTTGGAAAGTAGCTAACGGATCTATTTCCAGATATTTTTTTGCTAAAACAGAAACTGAGGAGACTGTATTTATGATGTAGTGATTTACCCAGAACGCTAGTTAAAGTTTGCCAGAAAACCTGATCGTGATAAAGATAGCATTGCATAACAGATAGCAGTGGAGACCGTTCTCTTTTCAAGTAACAGTGGAAAAACCGCTTTCCGTGAGAGACAGAAGGATAAGAAAACAATCCTTCCGCAATGTCGAGTAAGTGGGCTGGCCATCACTCATCACATGTGCGCATTATTTTCCTCTGCGAAAAACGGCACAGTGTCGGAATATAAATTTATTATTTTTCCTTCTGCAAGCCATCTGGCTTATCCCTTTTATTTTGAAGTGCGCGTTTTTTGGCGTCGGCCGTAATTTGCCCTAAGCTTTTTATGAGATACAACGAGCCAGGATAGGCTTAGCAGTATTACCAACTCTGCATACTCGTCCCCGTTGGGCCGTAGAATCCGGCATTACCGACCTATTTTACGACTCCGCTAACTACAATGTGTGTGAGCTTTGCTCGGCTCAGTTTACTGCCTTAGGCTTGTATTAAAACTTGTTTAAAACTAATCTTAAATCGTGCACACCGCAGGTATATCCTGTTCGCAGGATAATATCGGCGTAAATTAACACTACAACTTCGTCCCGTCCCAGCTCCGCCGAGCTAAATCGCGGTTAAGAAGGCGCCGTTTAAGACGATTTTATTTCGCCCGGACTTCCGGAAGGCGCCCTAATTTATGGGTTTATTAGGGAATTCATGTGATGTGATGACACAGCAACGAAGACGTCGCTCTGCATACAAAACGCGAAATTACGATCGCCTTACCCGCGTCTCTGAACTCGCACTAACCTTGTGTGTGTGCTGCTTCCTAATCTCGAAGGACAAACTAGGCCGGGAAGTTTTTCCGCTCCCGATGGGTTCGACACAGCCGTGTTCGGATTACACATTATTAGTAAGGGCAACATTTTTCTTAAGCAGGCGGGGCCTCTGATGTGATTGATCGGACGCTGGAGTCGGAAATGTTGATGGGGTGCGAGTGGTGAGAATTCCCTTTACGCGATACACAAACTTCGTTAAATAATCACGCGTCTTGGCGAATTAGTAAATTGATGAGGTGAGGAAACGTCTAAGAGGAATTGGAAGCAGGCAAAAAACAACCCCGCGCTCCGGCCTCGCACTTCTGGCTTGCTGCGAACAGAAATTTTGTTTGTAAATAACGAGATCATCTCCAATTAGCGCCGGCCGAGAGACGGCTTCGGGAACGGCTCGGAGACAACGCGGTTTTGTCAGAAACGCGTGCAAACTATTACGCATTTTTTTCGTTTCGCTAAATTGGTGCCAATTGCAACAGCTTTTGCGAAATTGCAGTGAAGCTAGGATTAGCGTTAATTTTCGAATAAATTAGACCCGTCCCGAATTTACGCTTGTGATAATAATTGACACTGTCCGAATGAAAGCTTCCTGAATCGTCATGATGAATTACCTGTTTGATACAACCAAAAATGTCACTAATGCTACATCAGCTTAACTGTGAAATGTGGCTTATTGTCTTTGGCTTTATTAATTATTTACGCTCATGACATGATCCTGAATTATT
>QDEB01076272.1:0-10954 GCA_004193795.1 Asbolus verrucosus
TATATTGCCCATTAACGAATTTAGATCTAACAATTTGACAAAGAATCCGTACACAAAATTTGAACTCGATAGGTCAAACCGTTCTCACGCTATCGGTGTGATGTCCTAGAGGACCAACGAGCGAGCGAGCGAGCGAGCGAGTCACATGGACAAGATCAATAGCGCTCCTCGCTAATGCTCGTGCGCTAAAAAATGTAAGATCAGATTAGTTAATCTAATTAAATCTCCTAATAACGAACTAAAAAGTAATAAACAATGACAAACAAATTATATATATCCAAATGAGATTAGATTTGTCTCCTCTTAATTAATGCTATACCGTCCGTTCAGTTTATTTTTTATTGATAGGTGAGACTGCAATGATATAATTTCAGAAACATCAAATTCTAACAAAAATATAAAAAGCTTACGAATAATTTGTTGTATAGAGTTGAAATGTCCAATAGAAGAGTAAAAGAATAATATTGGAAAATAAAAACTAATGACAATAACTTTGACATTTGACATTTTCTATTGAACTGGCATAGAATCTACATTCTTCATTCCATTTTTAACAGTTCAAAAGTTAAAATTGTATAATATTCAAAAATTAAGCTTATTAAATGTAGTAAAAAATAGNNTCTCTATAAAACAAAGTTTTCCAAATAAAATTGAAATGATAAAATATCCACTGAAACTGAAAACTACAAAATGACAACACCATTTATATAACAATCTACTTATCGGTTATCCAGTTAGAACAAAAACATAAAAACTGAAATTTGAACGGATGCACTAAATAAAAAAAAAACGAACTTAACCACGTGGAATGGAAATGAAATCCACAGAATAAAGTGAAAGCTACAAAACGGTTGCAATTATGTGACATTTTGGTTATCGATTTCTTCTTAAAAGCAAAAACTTAGTATTTGAAAATTTTGATGGATGCACCAAAAATCTACAAAGCGAATCTTCGGTTATCTAACAAAATAAAAATGAAATGATGAAATATACACAGAACAAGCTGCAAAACAATACCAATTATGTAATATTTTGGCTTGGTTCTGTACTTATGTAAGAATAAAAATTACTATAGTTTTTTCTATTTCATTGAAATGTACTGTAAAAATAAACATTGCAAATAAAACTCAAATTCTATTTTTTCTATTAGCGTAATGAGTTTTAGTTATTTGTTGTTTAGTTTGTTAAAACTAATAAAATAAAAAGCGACACTTAATAACAGCCTTTCGAAGAAAATCAAGAAAATGTACTTACAACTTGATGATAATTAAATAATATCTCGTTAGATTAGATACTTACTACAGATATTTGTAATAAATGTATAACAGAATTATATGATCCCACTGTTAATAAATGAAATGAGCGAAAAAAAGAAATAATTCAAGTGTTGATACATTTTCTGCAACACCAAAGCATGACTATGTATAAAGATTACATTTTAAAACATAGCAGAAATTTATTCAGGACGTCGCTATAAATGGATAGAATTTTATGTTTACGACACAAAAAACAACAGTTATTCAAGACGGAGGTGTAAACGGAATGCATTTCCTTTTCCACCATGAATGTCACTTTAAAAACTCAATTCTAACAGTAATTCAAAATTTATCGGCATCGCAATTTGTGATTGTTGATGCATTGTTCAGCAACGCACACGAAACTCCAATTTACTTTGACTCAGCTCTCGCAAGAAAATTATTTTTTACACGTAACCTTCAATGCCTGCATATTTTTAAATAAATAATTAATGCAAATTGTTACTTCTTACACGGAATTGTGATAATAATGTAGGTTTTTCATCCATGTTAGCCCAGCATTCATGAAACTCAGTATAATCAGTTCTTGCCTTGTAAAAAAACGATTTTGCCTTTTACCAAGGGTCCACTTAAACGTTTCTTAGCCCCCGAAAAGTTTTCGAGATTTTAATTTAAAAATTTGGTTAATATCCATCTAAGGAATGATTTGAAGGGATTTTTGTTATTTATTTTCGCTTAAAGCATAAATCTTTACCAAGCAAAGCTCAGAATTAACACAACTTAAACATTAGTGGAATTCTGTTTTCTGCTTGTGCAGATACGAACGTTCGTGTCTACTTCGGTCTGTGGTGGGCTTATATAACGCTAATACGTTTTTATTAGATACAGAGTTTAATATTTTCTTGGATTCTCTCAAAGGACAAGAGTTTAAGGCTATGTCAGCGTAATAACTGATTAAATTTGGTGAACTAGTGTATCTATTTAGTTACAGCAGAAACTTGTCAGAATCTCTAATTTGTTTTATTAAAAAAAGCTTTTTTACTGGTATTAGGTGGGTCAAATGGTTTAGCGGAAAAAACAGATCGAAAAACTCAACGCAGTCGTGAACTAGGTCCGGAAACTGATCCTTTGGCAAAGCTGATAAAGCACCAATATTCTTATACAGAAAGTCGCAAAGTATTACATAGCCAGGGTCAAAGTGAACTATATTCTGTAAAATAAGGAAAGGTTGGTACGAACATAAAGTGAAATAATTAAAAATATTTTTCATCACACAGTTTTTGAAATTTGAAATAATATCCAATTTCGTTATTTGGTATTTATGAATTATAATTTACACTTCTGTTTAACATAACATACTTCAGAATATTTACTGTATTTCACATTCTTTTTGCTCCATTGAACCTGCACTGAGTTGTGGGACACCTGTTCTCGAATTTGTTTACTCTATATATCAAAACTTACTTTACAATTTCACTGCCCGATTGTCATTTTATTCACCTATATCACCTTGCATTTTTCCATTTTTATTTTGATTAATAAAATGTTCCTTGCAACATACTTTTTCCATTTTCTTCTTATCTCTTCGCCTTTTTATGTCCTTCACTATACTTTTAATCCGCTCGTCATGAATAATATAATCCCAGCATACCTCGACTTTTTGCATTATTCCATTATGCACAAATATAGTTAACCCAATACGACGTCAACATTTTTATTCTCTCTTTCACCTTCTTTCATTGACATCATCGTCATTATGGATATGTGGGTGCATAATAGCAAATTAATTCAGACTCGCATAGTTTTAGCAGGCACCAAACAATATTTCCTACATCCAGTTTCTTTTATCGGTTTGTGTTATCAAATAATTTTTGACATTCAACATTCCGCGCACCATATCTCTACTCAATTTTCTTACTGTTCTTTTCGATTATTTAATAAAGATAACAAAAGAAGAAATTTACTTTTTTCGTGTACCTTTTTTAATATTTACTGATGCTTATCTCCAGGATCTGCTTCTGTGTTGCTTAATTGTGACAAGATCTCATTCTTTTTTTGACAACTTATATAGTATTGTCTTTTTTTGATTTCTACTTGCTTATTTTATTCGATAATGGATTATTAGAATTTTTAATACTAATTCCAGGAATCGGCTTTTTCGACGTTGAACATTTAATCATGTTTAATCAAATATTAATGTATATTACAGTTGTTTTATAATCATCTTAAGATTATTGTAGTCAATGTTTATTGTTATGGTTATTTTTAGTTGAATTTAATATTCCTTTTACGTCTTAGATATTTTTTCAGAATTCTTGAGGCGGAATTTCTTTAACAAATTATAAATAATTACTTTTGTTCGTTAGCAAAGGAGACCATTTTTCAAATAGAATTATATCATTTTTATCTTTGTCCTTGATAATTATTCATAGATATAAATTTCTTTGTAATTTCGTGTTAATTGAGTTTTATCTTATGACAGGTAGGTGAGCTTGAGTTTCGTGCTGCAGCGTGCTACGCCCGCCTTCTCTAATCTTATTTCAGCTCGACGTACTTCGATTTTAAATGAAAGTATGCTAAGAATGTGAAATATTCCTAGTCCCATGAAAATCTCGTGTCTTGCAAAAAGGAATTGCGTGTGTCTCTCGATACATTAACCAAAATAACATAAAGATAGTCGGAGAATGTAAATTCCGTGCGTGATGTTCCATCATCATTTTTTCCCAGAAATTTATTGACATAGCAACAATTCAGGTGTTGAAATTTTAACAATTTCAATGAAAATGAGCGTTTTACCGACGAATCATAACATGTAGGTTGTAGGTGAAGAGCAACACAAAGCTCTTCACCTACAACATCGGAAATGTTATGATTCGTCGGTAAAACGCTTATTTTCATTTTTATCAGCATCGATTTGTTTTGCAAAGGTGATTATTTATTATTCTTTTTCAAAAGGACAATCGTCGCAACAAAGAGACTTCGAAATACAAGAGGCCGAAGTGTGCTGTTATTTCCACTAGTCACCGGTGTTCTTGACAGATTGGCCAATGTGGCACCCATCTTTTTCTTTCACTTTTTGTCGCCAGTTCACGCTTTCACACCACCGTTATAAATTTATCACGTTGGCATTTCAATACTGCTGACGCGGTGGTCGAAAAATCGAACGGATTTTTTTTTGACAATTTATTTTTTGATCTGTTCGAACGTTCAACTCGTTTAAGGGTATTAAACTCGAAACTGTTTAGGAATCTTATCAAACGTGCGCTTTCATCAAGCTCTTGCAATTTCCTAATTGTCTTTCACTTCATACGCAATGAAAAAAGTGGCTGAACTTCTATTAAATGAAATTTCTTTCAGGAGCTTTTTATTGGAAGAAATATAAGACTGCGATACTTTCAGAGGATTAATTGGAAATTACTCGAATGTTTATAATGGGTTATTTCTGAAGTTCATTTATACAGAACTAATATTTAACTTCTTGTTAAATTTATAAATGTAAGTGCATATTCTTGGGATTAATCAAAGCACCTGCCGCCTTCCAAACAATTACGCGAACTTAAAAACTAATGGATCAGGACTTCATTGGTTTATTTCCCTACTCATATCAGAAGTACATTTATGTTTTAATCGTAACCCGATACTTTATGTAAAAATAAAAATCTTTTTATTTTACACAAAAGTTCTTTGGATGTTTTAAAACTTCAAAACAGCAAATTGTCGTACTTACGGACTCCATTAAGCGAAATTTGTGCTACACAAAAAACTAATTAAAAATAATGTGCCTACATTGTTTTCATCTTAAACTTCAAGTATTTTCTGTGGTATATAACGATTTACACCAACATATAGTTAAATCCAAAGTGTTTTAATCTAAAATAGTTAATAATAATGCAACCAAGTATTCATCATCTGACGGTACCGAAAGCAAGGAACTGGTGAAAACACATTCACATTCTAATATTCTAAATTTTAAGCCTGAAATTACTGTTAATCACTATAAATTAATTTTATTGAAAATGTTTCGTCCAGTTGTGATTTAGCATTGCGAAAATAGAATTTTACAGAAGTAATTTGTATCGTATATTTTGGTGGATAATCAAAACTAAAAATCTTTTAAACATCTGCTCTTCCAAAAATTTTAAAGACAAGCATGTTATTGAAAAGAAAAAAAATCAGTTAAATAAGGTCGTTTTATTACGTTTTAATTTTATATTTCTGTAAGGCAAAATCAGATAAATCTGTGTGCAGGAGGATGATTTTTTTGTAAAAATAATTTTATAAAATAAGAATCTGAGTCTGATGCTGTCACTTCAGATAAATAAGCTAAAGAAAATTTAGCTTGCTTTTGTCAAGACAACCTTGTTTTACTACATAAGCAGCTTCTTCTAACATATGAAATTGTCATTTCTTATTAACCTACCTCTGGCTAAATTTAATCGAAAACGAGAAAATCAAAAAAAGTTTTTAACTTCAAGCAATTAAAATTATTGAATCTTCAATTCGCTTTTAACATATTTATTAATTTATTTGTGACTCGTGAATTAGTAATTCAAATAATATGTTTGTTAATTATTTAATATTTTCATATTTACTGGTTATGCCAGTAAACAACTTTCAGAAGAATTGAAGACAACAATTTAATCAAAACGGAAAAATAACCATGGTTAAGTATTCATCTTTTTAAGATTGATTCTTTTATTTACTTAAATTAGTTATGTCACATTACTTTAAGTCTTTTAGGTTCACTCACCTATTCATTTAATTAACATTCATTAGATAATAAAAATCAATAATAGTTCTTACTACTTTGAAATTGTACATTTTGTTATATTGCAAGTAATGGTGAGCAAATCAGTTTTGCAAAATTTACCATTTCATTCAGAGCTTTTCTTATAATCAGAATAAGAACAAAATCGTTTAGTTTGACACATTTCAACAATTGTTAATAAAATAAACATAAAAGTGCAGTGGGGAGTTGTTGAATTTACTGTAAAAAGAAGAAACACTTAGGAACTGTCTTGTCAATGGCGTTTTAGAAACATCATTCTTGTTACAAGTCATAAACTCATTAAAACATCCAAGACTTAGTAAAAAACGTTCTTCCAACTTTGCGAAGAAAAAACACCTCTTTACATAAAAAATTTGCAGTTGTTGGAATTCCTTAATTGCAACAGGTAAGTTTCCATACTGCTAATTAAAAATGCTTATTAACGCGTAGAACTATATACTTAGTAACAGCGTAGTGGTAATTTTATCAAACATAGTGCAGTCTTAAAAATAAACAAGAACTAAAATATTGTGAACTACTAATTTCAGGACATACTTAAAGGCAACCGTCATTTAAAATAATCTGTCTTTTTTGTAATTCTGACCAAGAAACATTGAAACTGGAAATCGTAACGTCATATATTAAGTAAAAATTTTTTAAAATACCATCAAAAAAGCTACATTAACTACACGTTTTGTTATAAACAAAATTATCAATAATTATCAATACCCAAACTATTTAAAATAATAAAAAAAATTATATACTCTATTATCTATCGTTTGACCATGCAGGTGTATAAAGCTGACTGATTCACCACTACTAATTTATAAAGAACCAAGAAAGAACAGTGTTGACTACCATGTTATTGTTATATTTATATATATATTCTACTATATTTTGTCAACGACAAATAGAAAGCAATATATTGAATTTTGACAATAATGCTTGCACAAATTTAAATTATTACCCTATTAAATTTTTCAGCGAAAATTGTTTATTCAATCCAAATATAATGACCCGAACGGTAAGTATCCATTTTTGAAAAATTATCAAATTCGTCTTACAATTTTGTTGTAGCCTCAACTAATAAAGCAAAATGCTTACAATTTTGAATCCCATACAGTTACTACTCCAGACGGCTACATTTTAACGTTGTTTAGAATACCACCAGAGGAAAATGACTATAGAAAAAATAAACAACCAGTTTTCTTGCAACATGGAACTTTCGTAGATTCAGCTAATTGGGCTGATATAGGAAATAGATCACTCGGTATAAAACATTTCCTTAATTACGACTCCATTAGACGTTATATTTTTAGCCTTCAATTTAGCCGATCAAGGTTATGATGTTTGGTTGGGTAATTTTCGGGGCACGAGATACTCACGTCGTCATAAAACACTGCAGCCTTCCGATTTCAAATTTTGGACATTTAAGTTAGTATAGTTTTTGTAAGTAATTACCGAGTTGAATTCAATCAATTTTAGCCTTGACGATGTCGCAGTTAATGATATAAGAACAAGTTTAGCAGCGGTTGCTAGAATAACTGGAAAAAGGGGTTCTACTATTTTTATTGGTCATTCTTTAGCCACTATTTTCATTTTTATGTACGCTTCTGAATATCCGGAAGAAGCCGAAAACTTACTTAAGGGTGCTGTCGCGATATCTCCTATCGTTTATTTAGATCTGGCATATTACATAATCCCTTTAGCAAAATCTTTACCACTCATTACCGTACGTTTATCCAGTACGATCTAAATCTGTTTCTTAAGTTTCAGTTTCAGAAAATATTGCTTGCCATTAAAATATCATCCGTGTTTTATCACATGGAGGGCATCATTAAATTTTTACAATATTTTTGTACATTGGCACCTCACGTTTGCAAAATTCTTACAGATGTTATATACGGAAAATCTTATCAGTTTTTACCGGTAAATTTTTTCACGTTCAATCGAATACCAGTTAGCTAAAAATTTTCAGGAAGATTTGCTGGCATTTTTTAGTTATTTCCCCACCACTACTTCTTTAATGGTAGCCGACCATGTAGCACAATTATACAATTCAGGAAGATTTCAAAAATTCGATTATGGAGAAGACGTAAATTTGAAAAAATATAATAAAAAAAAGCCACCGGTTTATAAGTTGAGAAAAGTTAAATTTCCTGTAAGTATATATTATAGCAGAAGAGACACTTTTTTAAGCACTGAGGTAATTTAAACTAATTTTTTAATACTTTGTAGTTATGTTTTCTCATTTTAGAGTGTCAAAAGGCTCTTTGATGAGCTCGGAAGCAGAGAAAAAGATATGAAAGTTATACCCAAAGACAGTATCAAGGCTGAAGATCAGTTTAATCATATGGACTTTCTCCTTGCAAAAGATTTGCACGAATTTTTCTATGTTGATTTATTCAAAGATTTAACAGAAAAGTTTGCTGTGAATCATCAAAAACGAAATATCAGATTAACAGATAGATTTACGATCTAGTTACATTATTATCTAAGTTAGAATTTGAAAACATAAATAAATTTGAAAATATAAAACAAATATAAATAAATAAAATATATGTAAATAATAATAAAATATAAATAAATTAATAAAATACGTATTTCAAAAGAGTGATACTTTTATTGAGTACTTTAATAAAAAGACTGCTTTATTTTAATAAACAAAATCGCAGAATTCACATTTAAACATATAACGATTTACATTAACTTCGCTCAACAATAATGATTCTTGATAACAAAGTTTCATTGTACGAGTAGCTAGCTAATCCACTACATTTTAGAATTGATTTAAAAAATATTCACAAATAAAGTCTACCATTATCTTGGTTAGAAGACTATACATGTATATCTAATGAAGATTTGTTTTCGAAAGCAAAGAATATATGAATAAAATTGCATTTTGTCTGATCAAGACAACGAAGGATCACTTTATTTTTAAAGTCGCATTTAACCATTGTTATGATTTAGATCGAATTCTATTTGTCCACTGTCTTGTGGTTCATTTTATAGCTTAATTATTGTATCTTCAAATACCATTTACATAAAATAATAACGAGTGTTATTTTCGAACTCTACACTTCGATTTGACGACAATTTATCTGTTAAGAGGTTGAACATATGTTTATATAAAAATTCTTCCAAATTTTTGGACCATGTAAAACTGCCGTGATTAAATTGATAATTATAATCAGCATTTCCTATGGGTACCACTGTAACATTTTTCTCTTCGCTACCTAATTCTTCAAACAATTTTTGGACACCCTGAAACAAATAATAATTTTCTGGAGGAAAATCAGTTTGAATTTTAAAAGATATACCGATTCTCTAACCCAGGGATCGTCTTTACCGTAAAACAAAAATACTGGAAGTTTAATATTGTCTAAATGATAACGGGGTGGCGTTCTTTGTCCATATGCTTCTAAATTCTTTTCCGGTCCGAAATCAAATTTTTGAAATTTTTTTGAGGTGTACATTTGTGCGTAATGTTGTAAATCCGTTAAGGAAACTGTAGAAGGAAAGTGACTGTAAATAACTAGCAAATCATCCTGAAATAGTACTTTTATTTTGTATTTTCAAAACGTATTCGAACTTACCGCCAAAAACTGACTTGTCTTTCCAAATTTCGTAGTAAGGGTTAACATACAAATATAAGGAAAATACGTACAGAAATGTTGTAATAATTTAGTAATGAATTCTGTATGATAAAACATCGCAGAAATTCCAAATCTTTTTTTCAGTATTGGCTAAAACAATATGTTTTCATATTCAACTAATTGTAAGAAATTTAAAATAACTTACAATGGCCCTGTGAGCCACCATCACTGGGAATTTTAAATAATCAGCAACATCCAAATATGCGATAGGACTCAAAGCAATAACACCTCGAAGAAGTGTTTGAGCTTCTTCTGGATATTGTGAGGCAAACATGAAACTCAAAGTCGTTCCCTTGGAGTGACCTATGTAGATGATTGAACCTCGTTTTCTAGTTATTCTTTCAATTTCATGCAGAGATGTTCTTATATCATTAAGAGCTTGATCATCCAAACTAAAATTGATTCATTTAATAAAAGTAATTCTTTTATTTTACAATGTTACTTGTAGTTCCAGTACTCAAAATCGGAGTCTTTTAGAATAGCATGTTTACGTGAATATCTGGTTCCTCTCTGATTACCCAACCAAACATCATAGCCTTCATCAGCCAAATTGAAAGCTACAAATTAAACTTAAAGTTAAAAAAAAATACATTTAATTAATATACTTAATATTTACCAAGTGATCTGTTTCCTGTAGCGACCCAAGTTGCTGAATCTGCAGCAATTCCATGTTGGATGTAAACGGGTTGTTTATTCTTTCTGTTGTCGTTTTCTCGTGGTGGTATTCTAAACATTGTCAAAATGTAACCATCGAGAGTTGTAACAGTGTATGTCTTGAGTTGATAACCATTCTGACGTATAATTTGGTGCTACAACAAAAATAATGTTACGTAATTATGATAAAGTATGAAACTGGTAATTTACCGCCAATAACACACCATTTAAATTCTCATAACAATTTTTACTTAAGAACTTGATTGGATAGTCATACAAATTTGTGCAAGCATTGTTGTCAAAATGGAACAAATCTGTTACGTTACCCAGAGTGCCATATTTAAGATAAAATGTAATTAAATTGAACAAAAACATTGGTTCATATCCACACCCCAGCAACTATAGACAATCTGTATTCAAGGGGTCTGTTATTTATATTATAAACAGTTATATTTCTAATGAAGTGTGCGGCAACCTATCTATTGATAACGAATAATTTTGCACTTAATGACTTTAAAAACAACATTTATTTCTTTTAATTATAAATAAAAGTTGAAGGACGTGAATGAATGAATGAATTCTAAATTAGAAGTAAGTACATTATTTAGCATTTATTAAAA